>CAJNIZ010009182.1:0-13711 GCA_905231905.1 Symbiodinium pilosum
TAAGCCCTATAGCTTGGGTACTGCCCCCCCCCCTCAGTAACAGTTGGATAATAATCATAATATGGTTATGTATAGCCCTTAATAGGACCCCTGATATAGACTGTTACTGAGTGGGGGCAGTACCCAACCTATAGCATCTCCAAACAGATTTTGTGATTGAGCTATCAGGTAATGACAATACAGCAATAGTAGTAGTACTTGCACAAATGAAAGAAAAACAGTGATGTTACCTTCTAGCTAGGAAGACCCCTCATCTAACCCGAGCTCCTGCAAACCAGCGACGAGCTCATCTAAGCCCGAAGCCCTAACGCGTAAACCCTAAACTCCTAAAACCTTAACCCCCTAAACCCCAACCCCCTAAAACCGTAACCCCCAAACCCCTAGGAATGCTTTTCAAGGTCTTGACTCCAAACCTAGAACTGGTTCCTTACCGGAATACCTTTAAAACCAACCATGTATCTAGACCTCTACTCCCTACCCTTCTTTAGGATACCCAACTTTATGTCTAGTATCCTTTATAGACAAAAATAGATACTCTAAAGCATGGTAGAGTGTAGGGATCTAAGTCTAAGTAATGCTCACTGGGTGTGAACTTTATAAAGATTGAAGACTGTATCCAACAATGATCCAGATGAGTAGCATTCTTTTGGTGGTTAAGCCCAGTAAGATTATATTCCTTGTATAAGATACTATACCCCCAAAGGAGGAGATAATCTTACTCTATATTGGGCACCATAATATCCCCAAATTGAATACCCTAAACCCGAAACCCTAATCCCTAAACCTTAAACCCTAAACCACCCTAAACCCTTAACCCTAGGTACCATAGTATCCCCAAATAAGATACTACTCAGACGAACCGTGTAACTTCTTACAGGCAGGAGCCTCGTCTGATGCAGCGGCCTCCCAGAACTTTGCAACTTGGTTTAGGGTTTAGGGCTTAGGGCTAAGGGTTTCAGGTTTAGGGTTTAGGGCTAACGGTTTAGGGGTAAGGGTGTAGGGCTAAGGGTTTAGGGTTTAGGGCTAAGGGTTTAGGGTTTAGGGCTACGGGTTTAGACCTTAGGGTTAGGGTTAAGGATTTAGGGCTTAGGGTTTAGGGCTAAGGGTTTAGGCCTTTAAGGTTTAGGGTTTAGGGCCAAGGGTTTAGGCCTTAGGGTTTAGGGCTTAGGGTGGGTTGAGATTCCATGCAAAAGAACCATGTTGACCAACCCAAATAGGTACGTGCCAAACGTTATGTGTGGACTGTTTGGGGAGATACACAAACACCCCACATGAGAATTTCCGGGAATAGGGGCACCCATTATGTATCTAAATATGCGATATAATCCTTATAATAGGGCCATAGGGCCTTCCAGATAGGAGCCCAAAACCTTCTGGACTCCTTTCTAACTCGATGCCCTGTATACCCCTAGATGACCTCAGCAATAAAGGTGCCAGAGTCGAAGCTGCTGAAGCACTGAGAGGTTATATAAGGTTTTAGGGTATATATTGGGGTTATATAGGGATTATAAGGTATACATTGGGGTTATATAGGGTCACATCAGGGTTATATAGGGCTTGTAGGGTATATGCCTAAAATTTAGATCTTTGAACCCCTTAACAGTTTCCCGGGCTTCAGTTACCTAAATTGTCATAGCTCAGTCGACTACTATTTAGGTAACGCGGAGCTCTAGGAGAGAACTGCTAAACTAAAACCCCAAACCCTAGCATCCTAAACCTTAAACCCTAACATCCCAGTCCCAGAGGGTCCATGTACCCAATAATTAGGTACTTAGGGAATCCTTCAGTCCTTAACCCTAAACCCTAGGCCGGTACGCACCGGTTTGGGGTTCAGGGGAACGTAATAAGTAGGTTAAGAATGGCAGAACCTAGGCTACTATATGGTTTATAGGTCTTATTAACCTTCTTACTGAGCCCCAGGCCTTCAAGGGGTTTATTCGGTTTAGGGTTCAAGGTTTGGATTTTTGTTTTGTGTGGTTGTAGGTTGGGGAGTTCAAGGCTTAGGTTTGGGGCTTAGGATGCAAGGCCCCGCTGAAAAGTAGAAAGAAACTATGACCCTCTTCTAGGAACATTTGCGTGTCCTCTTCGCTAAACCCTAAACCCTAGATGATATTGAAGGCCCTGGTTCCCCTAAAACCAAGCACGAGGATCTGGCGTCCCTACGATCCCCAATCCCCTGATAAGGAGGTGTCTTAAAACATAAGGCCCCGGCCCCAGTACTCTAAGGATATAAGCCAAAGACACCATAACCCTAAACCCTAAACCCTAAATTCTAGCTCAACCTCCCCAAACCTTACTGAAACCCTTAAACCTTAAACTTCACTGAAGTTGCACCGAAAAACAATTCGGTCGTGCCTCCGGAAGTCGAGGTCGCACTGTCCGAACTTCGGGGAGTCGCTGGAAGCCTAAAGCCTGTGATAGTTTAGGGTTTGGGGTTTAGGGTTTGGGGCTTAGGGCTTAGGGTTTAGGGTTTGGGGTTGGGGGAGCCCAACTAACAGCCCAAACCCCAAATCCTACTCCGAAAAACAGGAAAGGGAATTACGTCAACAATGGAGAATCAGATAGAAAATGGCACCTGAATGAGAACGCGGCTTATAAAGTGGTCTATGGGGATAAGGGTTTCCGAAATTTAGGGATTGTTGGAAGTCTGTAGAATTAGGATTCTCATTTTTGGGGTCCATATTTTGCTGCGATCTATCATAAAGGATTGGGAATCCAGGGCTAAGAGCTTCCAGGAATCCTAAGCTTGGGGAGGGTTCAGGTCTGTAAGTGCTTTAGGCTTAGGGGCTTCTGGGGGGGTAAACTCTACACCCTAAACCTAAGCCCTAAACTTGACAAGTAGGTTACTAACTAATCCCGATATATAAGACCATTTAATAATCCTTCTTGTCCGCATTAGGAACATAAATCATCCAACCCTAAACTCTAATCATCTAATCTTTTGCTGGAAGGTCCAAATCGTAAAGTCCTAAACTTCCAGGTCATCAAGGCGGTTTCCCTGACCCTCCAGATATAGCTTCTCTAGTGACATTAGAAGGTTTCAAAATTACGCCTGTTCACTGCTTGCTACCCTAAACCCTAAACCCTAAACCCAAAACCCCAAAACCCAACCCAAAACCCAAAACCCCTAAACCCCTAAACCCCTAAACCCTAAACCCCTAAACCCCTAAACCCTAAACCGCCGGTGTGAGCCATCAAAGGGCTGCCAGGCCCTGGAGGGCTTCTGAAGCAGTCGGGAAGCGCAAGTGCCTACCTCAGAGGGTCCAAGTACCCAATAGTTAGGTACTACTGTTTAGTGTTTAGGGTTTAGGGTTTAGGACAATATGAGCTATCCCAGAGGGTCCAAGTACTCAATCGTTAGGGACTCAGGTTTAGGGTAATAGTAATCATAGTGCAGGTTCTGGGTAAGCATATGATTATATGGTGCTTGGATCTTCAAGGTACGCTTTGAATCTCCGACGTGGCAACATGTGCCTATCATCACGGCCATGCCCCTAAAGTTTGCCAAACGGCCAATATGAAAAAAAAACACAAAAACAAACACACACACACACACACACACACACACACACACACACACACCCAGGTCCTGTAATGGCTTCTTGGCGCTTTGTACACCCGGACTCCCGAACCCTACACCAACCCTAAACCGTGAACCCTGAACCCTAAACCCCAAACCCTAAACCCTAAACCCTAAACCCTAAACCCTAAACCCTGAACCCTGAACCCTAAACCCTAAACCCCACACCCTGAACCCATAAACCCTGATCAGGAAAGCCTGCAGCAACTCCGCTGGCTGCGCATTACGTTCATTGACGGCAACGAGAGATTCGGCGTTTGGTGCCTGATGAAACCCAACCCTAAGGGTTCAAGGACGCAAGTATAGGGTTTCAGTGCCCAAATACCATTAGTAGTATAGTATTTGGGCCTTAAAACCCCATTATTTGGGTCCCTGGACCTTAGGTCAATGATTCTCCGTGGGGCCGTGTGCCGCAGGAAGAGTTCAGACAAGACCACAACCCACAAAAGTAAAGTCCTATACCCTAAACCCTGAACCCTAAACCCAAGACAGGGCTCTAGACCTGATTTAGAATCCAAAGTGCTTTGCTCAGTTGGCTGGGAGACCCTTCTGCCTAAACCCTAAACCCTAATGTAGGGGTTATATAGGGATAATGGAAAAGAAAATGGAAGCTACTATATTATAACAGGGGTTATATAAGGATTATTCTTCGGCACACTTTGTGGCGAGGTGTTTGCAGCTTTTGGATGTTCAGTGTTTCAGGGTGGGGGCTGCGCCTTTGCTAACGGTTTCTTGCCTAACTGCTCCAACACCCAAGGGGCGACATTGCTAACGTTTCTTAAACGGAAGAATACGTCTTTGAAGGCAGCTATTATATACATAATTGCCCTATGAGGTCTACAACACCTCTACAACACCCTAAAAACAACCCACACGAGATATGGTATGATATGATATGAAATCACAAGGCCCTTCAACGCCTGCAGCCCTACTGCACCTTTCACTGCTCCCCAGTTCAAGATGCAAAAAGGACCCCAAAAGTAGCCACCAGAGGGTTCCAGAATGCAATGCCGGAAAGTAAAATGGGTTGCTGTTGAGGAACTTTGTTTAAGTTACTATATTGGGGAAACCTTTTCATACATACACCTATTATGGTAACTTAGTTTAAGTTCCTTAACATAGCAGGTACCCAGTGAACCGGGGGGCCCAGAAATCAAGGGTCCAAGCTTTGCATCTGTGGGGGGGGGGGAGCTCGTAGTCACATGCAGGTATACGAAAAGCCCATCATGATTCTGCAGTGCCTGAGCCCTGAGCCGCAAACCCTAAACCGCCTTCTACATTTAGGGTTTCAAGTTTAGGGTTGTGGACTTTGGGCTTGGGATTTAGAGTTGAGGATGCTTTCAACCTTATACTTGGAAGGTCAGCGCCACTTAGTATGTAGGTTAATCGGCCGTAAAATCCATATAGAACCCCGTACTATCCCCATTATTAACCTACTTACTAGATCCCCCTGACCCTAAACCCTGAACCCTCAACCTAAACCCAACCTACTTATTAAGTTTGGGGGTATACCTTTAGCCCCCCCAAATCCTATAGTCCCCAGGACCCTGCAAGTGGACCCTTGTCACAGGAAGCCTGCGGTAACTTCGCTGGAGGAGAATTGCCTTCACTGACGCCAACCAGACCTTCCGCGCTTGATGCCTGATGCCATCAGGATCACGAACTAGATCATCCTATTACACACGAACTTAGGGACCATATATCCCTGGTAGAAGGAGGTTCCTGGTAGACCGTCGGCTGGAGTTTTTGTGCGTTCGTTACCTACAAAGGGTAATGGCGCCAGGGCTTCCCTGGAAAGCCATTGGTCCATAATAATGGTCGATTTCCCCCAATTCCCAAACTCCCAAACCCTAGTTGGAGGGTCAGGGGGACTTAGCAAATAGGTTAATAGCCTCTATAACCGATACAATAACCCTCGTTATCCCCATCATGAAACTACTTATTAAGTCCCCCTGACCCTCCAAGTACCACTTCGGGTTGTTAAAGTAGCTCATTAATCTGGGTAACTAGGCTTCCCAGACTTTAAGACCAAACGGATCATCCGATGCGGCAACACCACCCTGAAGAGCTCCGCAAGTTCTATGACACGCCACAAATCATGGGTTCCCTTACTACCCCGCGTACTGCCCCTTTGCCTTCCTTTTTTGGGGTTCAATTTGCAAGAATGTTTTCTAAAAAGCCTTAGCAAAAGCAAGGGTGGACCCGTGTCACACGCGCCTGTGAGCCTCAAGTTCAACTCTTCGGGCGAGAGCCCAGGATTTAGAATGAAGCCCCAAGGCCTAAAACCCTCCTAAACTCGGTCTAATGTTGTCAGGTTCCCTAAGCCCTAAACCCTATGCTAATTCTATGTAACCTGGTTGATGGAAAGACAGCCTCTTTCGCTGGAGGCATAGCTGCCTCCATGGATGCAACCATCCGAAACGAAATTGGCTGACAGTGTCAGCACTGACCGTACAGCACCAAGGACAGAGGCGTAGAAAGAAAACTATCAAGGGCCCTGGACATTTGGAATAAGGCTTTGGGGTACTCTTTACTGAAATTCCCAAAACATGGGGATGGCATATGGCTTCTACATACATTAAGTAACAGTTTTCATGCTGAAGCCTTGAGGCTTGTTGTAGGGTGGAGGTTGAAACTACCTGGGAAATTGGGTAGGTAAGTCAATCTTGCTTGGAACCCTAACCCCTAAACCGTCAACATCTGCTGTGTACCCATGATCCTTTCAGGCATGTTTGTCTTCACGCAGCTGCGGTAGGCAGGTATCTGCTGAAGACAGTACCATTGGGATTTAGGCTTTTTGGGGTTCAGGACATATATATATGTATGACCTATCAACACAATGTTATGGTTCCAAATCCCATCCTACAATCAGTATGGTGGTTTCCAAGAATAGGGGAATAGGGTGATCTAGACTCCAATGTACTATAGTCCTTNNATGCGGGTTTAGGGTTTAGGGTGCCCATGACGCGATGAGAGTGGATAAAGCAAAGTAGAGCATACCCTGGTACAAGGAAAAACCTGCGCGAGCGAATATGATTCCATTTCTTATCCCTGGCTTTCAAAAAATGAATGTCCGCTATCGGGGTAACATCCCTATCTAATCCTACTTGTCATGATTATGGATAATCCCTCCCCCCATAAACCTGTATAACCCAAGATATAGCTTCGGGTTTAAAGTTTAGGGATTTAAGGTTTAGGTTTAGGGGCTACGGATTTAGGCGTCTAGGGGCTTAGGGTTGAGGTACTAATCTAGTGGTCTAGGGTTTAGGGGGATAACGTGACCGATACCCCTGGCACCAACAGGCTATAACATCATTGGGCGGGGAAGGAATTGACAAGTTTGCAACAGAACCTCGGCGCCTATGATTCAAATAGGCATCTCAAAGGATAATTTTTGTTTTGTGGCGTAGGTAGTCCATAAGCCCTGCAGCAGTTCACAAAATGCCCCACTCCTTTCTAACCCTGAACATTATAAGGCTCTGTGGCCTCCACGCTTGCTTTAGCCGTGGGTCTCTATCGTCCTGGGGCTAAGGCTCTTCTCCTTATACACGAAGGAGCACTATACGCACGCCCCAGCCGTCCTACTAGTGAATCCTAGACTCCTAGACACTCACCGGAACTATAGCTAGTCTTGCCTCATGATTGACTGCCAGAGCATTGGCCTTTTGCAGGTCTCCTTCATAACACGCAGCCTGTCCCAAACAGGGACATACATTTAACAAGCTGCCAGCCCTGAATTTCCCAAAGCCTCACAACTTGAACCCTGCACCCCAAACCCGTATGCGACCGAAAACACATGTGGAAGGCCCCCTGTTCAGGGCTCCATGCTATGGGATTATATAGTTTGGGGGAGTGCAACACCAACACAAAACCCTAACAGCTACAGCATGAATTCCCCTTACCCAATGACCGGAAACAACACCCTGAACTCCCTAACCCCTAAACGCTGGCTTTTGAAAGCCTAGCTCCGAATCCCTACACCCTGAGCTACCTTAAAGCCCTTAGCCCTCAAGTACCTCAATCCAAGAGCCTAAATCCTACACCCTTCGTTACCCTAACCCCTGAACCTTAACCTCTTAGCCGGAAACCCGAAAGCGTAGTCTCCATTTTAGTTTCCATTATCTCAATATAATCCCAATGTAACCCCAAAATCTAAACCCTTGGGTCACAAAGTCGGAGTGGGCCCTGGAAGCTGCTGCCGCTGGTGCAGGAGCGGCTCCTGGGCTTTGGGTTTAGGGTTTAGGGGTTTAGGGTTTAGGCGTTAGGGCTTAGGGTTTAGGGCTTAGGGGTTTAGGGTTTTCCAAACCAAGCTTTCCCAGAAACAGGTTGGTTGGTTGGTTATAAGACACCGACGTGTCCCCTTGGGCCAGGGTAAGACCAAGCAAGGAAACATGCAAGTTGCCCCGACATCCGGGAGACAATAGCCAACTGCCGCAGCAGAGGCGAAACGTCACCGGATGCCGCTTGCCCCTGCAACCCTCGCGACTTTCTTCATGACTCTGCGGGCTGTCCGTGCTCCTGCCACAAAGAGCGTGCGCACTTGCAAATGCAGTGGGCAAACTCAACAACAGCCTCAAACAGGGCATCATGTGGCTGCACACGCAAAAGCTCGAGGCTGTGACAACGCCACAGCAAGAAAAGAGCATTGACACACGACGTGCCACAGGATGCTCGAGTAACGCTTGTTGCAGAAAATACATCTCTGCACTGGGGGGTTAAGGATTCAGGGATTTAGGATCAAGGGTTTTCGGGACTAGGGTATAGGAATTTAGGGGTTTGGAGTTTATTTAGGATTTAGAGATTGAGGGTTCAGGGGTTAGGGCATCCTTATCAAAAAGGACTCCCAAGTACAAGGAACCCATTGTTGAAAAAAGGGTAGAGGTGAATATCCTGCTTCTGTACACCAAAACTGGCTGCCAAAAAATGACTTTGTACCCCTTAAACGGATCAGAACATGTTGAGAATAGCACGTGCCCGCTCCGAAGCCACATACATCCAACACAAGTTGTCAGGACCCCTCGCAACCCTGAACACCACATTCTTCACCCTGAGCCTTAAACCCTTATAACTTATAAACCCTAAACCCTTAACCCCAAACCCTAAACCCCAAACCCTAAACCCTAAACCCCAAACCCTAAACCCTAAACCCAAAACCCTAAACCCTATCTGTCACCCGGAGCTCCAGACCGCTAGGCCCGCATGCAAATGACATGGTTTAGGGTGCAAGAACCCTTTCAACACACACGGTTTAGAGTTTAGGGTTTAGGGTTTAGGGTTTGAACTCTACAAAGTCTGGTGTGAGCCCTGAACGGGGGTTCAGGGCATTGCTCCTGTTCTAAGAAGGCACTGCTTGCACGTATCCCAATGACCCGGGCATGCAAGCAGCAGTCTACAATGCGCTACCTCCAACACAGGGAGAGCCCATGTTTTTGAAGGTTTTGGGTAAACTCCTAAACCCTAAACCTACTTGAAGGAGTCTAGACTAGAGCTCATGTCCGCCTGCCTGGTGCAGCCCAGGCGGGCTCGGGCGCCGCCCGGGCCTCGGGCAGCACCAAGGGCTGCATCGGAAGCGCAGCGCTGCGGCGTATGGACTCAAATGTTCCTCAAAACCTCAAGGTACTACTATCATTACCCCTGTTACGATTATCTTACAATCACGCTTACTGCTATTATTACTACTTTTATATTGGCTTTTGATGAGGTTAGGGAATTCTCGAGGTCTTGGTACGGTACGGTTGTCAGGGCAATGGATTGCAGAGTTGGCTTGGAGGTTTGGGTGCTACTGACACTGGCTACCGGCCATGCGAGCCCAGGGATTTCGATGCTTCACAGGACTATGGCCTGTTGCTGATGTGTGTCTAATGGTGCCATGAACCTACCCTACAGCTGCAAAAGACGGGCACGGAGCGTTGCAGCTAAAAGCACTGAGGTTCAGGAAGACACCCGCGTTACGTGTTGGTGGAAATGGAACAACCACTCATACAAGGAGCCGGTACCGGAATCGCTATACCTCCCTTTGAGGCCATGAAACTTACACACATCCCAGCCAGGAACTGCAAAGTGAATTTTCATGACTTACGCGTCAGCATCCAGCTGAGCATAACGCAAAACATAAACCAGAAGCCTCCTTGTGCCTTCAAAAGGAGTTATATGGTCCCTAATGGTGGGCATTTAGGGAGGGTAGAACCCAGAGGGTCCATGTACCCAAAAATTTGGTACTTGGGTTCTGAGTAATAGTAATTTTAATACCGGTTTTGGGCAAGTATATAATTATTAGGTACTTGGACCCTTAGGGGAAGGGAGGTCTAAAGTCTAAGTAGTAGCCTTACACCAGCCAAGACCCCAAACAGTCCCCGGAAACCCGGCCGAGGCTGCCAGCTGATAAACTCTCCCACTCCCTTAAACTGGGTTGCTGCTAAGGAACTTAAATTAAGTACGATATTGGGGAAACCCTATTATTTACTATATACACCCATTATGGTAACTTAATTTAAGTTCCTTAACAGCAACCCAGTAAAGAATCGAGTACCCCTACTGTCAGGGAATTGTCCTTTGTACCCTCAGGGCTTGTACCCTTGAGTTTGGGTCGCTAAGCCATGGAATATGGCGCTTAATACGGGTATTAGGACCCAGGACCTAGGGTTACAGACATTAAGGGTACAAACTTAAAGTCTTTGATACTGCCACCCTAAACCCTAAACCCTAAACCCTAAAGCCTGTTGGAAAGTGACATAGAACAATGAAGGAGATCGGAGAGGCGTCATAGACAAGATCCCCAGCATGTTCCTAGCTGGTACTTGCAACACCCCTAAACCCTAAACCCCTAATCCCTAAACCCCTAAACCCTAAAGCCCTAAACCCTAAGCCCAAAGCCCCTAAACCCTAAAAGTTTTAAATCCACATCCAAGCCCCCAAGTCCGCAGTAAGTGCTACTTTTGGCAAGGCAAGGTCATGCCCAAATCCGCTAAAGCATCCAACCTATGGAGCCACGAAAATCATACCCAGTACCACATTGGGGAAACTGAGGGATTGTTGGGAAGTTCCATTTGTTGGTCCCTTAAAGGGGGGGTGGGGGTACCTTGTCGCAAGACTTCTTGCTGCCTAAACTAATGGGACTCTACTGGGAACCCCAAATAGGGAACCCCAAGACTATAGCAGGAATATAATGGAATATAAGGACCCTGGTAGGTATATTCCTATTATATACCTACTATATTATCTTGGGGTTCCCGGTTTGGGGTTCCCAGTAGAGTCCCTTTATAAACGAGGGCAAACATGAGTGTGAGCCTCGGCTACCTACGAGAAAGTTTTATCTTCCCCTCCTGACCCGCGGTGCGCAAAAAGCACGACGTCCCTCTGACAAGCAGGTTGGACACAGGACGAGCGCCAGAAGACAGGATTAACAGAACAGACGTAGGATAACAACTGGCAACAACAAGAGCGGCAACAGCAGCAGAAGGAAGAGGAGGAGGCGGAGAAGGGGTAATAACAGCAAGGCTAGTGATGATAGTACGAATAAGGATGACAATAATGATGATAATAGTGGTGTTAATATCATTTAACCCCCCAACATAAACAAGGGAGGAGTCGCAGCAGCTGTAGCAGCTGTTGCACTGAACGAACGCCATCATGCTCAGGACTCAGAGCAGGAGAGTCTGCCGCTGAATCTGACAAGGTCTTAGGGTTTAGGGTCTAGGGTTTTGGGCTTCAGTTCACATTCCTGCCGATGAAGCCCAGGGGCATGAGAAAGTCTATGCCAGAATGATTGACACCCAGAAATGCAGCTCTAGCTTTACTGCAGAAAATGCGTATCCATCCTAAAGTTTGCCTTTCAACAATCTGGGGGACATGCTAAGCCTTAATAAAAACAACTCTAAAGGCCCGGTCGCCTGGTGAGAAACTCAAGTAGCAAACCCCACTTGGAAACGCGTAGCGAATGTTTTTACGCACGTGCAAGTGCACACAGCCTTTTTTTGGTCACACGCTTCACAAACTGAAGCCGCGAATACCGAAAGCTGCAAGGTGACTGTAGTTAACACGTTTCTCAAGCATCCTATGTACAAGAGTCCTAATGACGCAGCGGCAGTACGCAAAAAATGGGGATTCCTTGTCGGAAAGTCGTTATACTAAGGCTTCTGGCATTTGGGGGGTTCATATTAGGGCCCCCTTGCGTCTGAGGCAAACAAGGTAAGGGCCCAAAACTATGCAAAACCCGCAAGCCTAAACTGTCCGGGAAGCTCACAGGGCTTTCGTCTACAAAGCTGCTCCTAGAGTTTAGGATTTAGGGTCGAGGACTACCTTCTCTTGTCTCAGAGACCTCAACCCTAAACCCTAAACCCTAAACCACCAAATTGCAATAAGTTAGATGCTTTCCCAGACTGCAGAGGAGCATTGTGCGTGCCACCATCTTTCTCTTACGGGGCATAAAACGATAAAACCTACCCTCCCCCAAAGTAATATACAAACCCATATGAGCTGTAGTCTAAACTCCTTAAAGGGGGGTTATATAGTGGATTATATAGGGGACTACTATAGGGGTTATTAAGGGGAATACTAGGAGTTTATAGCATATAGGCCTTCTTACCAGCACAGTAGTCTTTGTCGTCATCCCTTCGAATTTCCGTGTTAGTTCCCATAGAACCCCATTAGAGGTGAGTACTTTATAGGTGGGGGGGTCTCCGCCAGGCCTTCTATACCACGCCTAGGTACGGGGGCCTTATGGAAGTCCTTATATGGGAGTACTATGGAAATTACCTACCTGTAGGCTAATGGCAGGGTAGCTGAACTCCCTGAACCTTAGACCCTAAAGCCCTTGAACCCTAAACTTCGAGCAGATCACAAAGTTCAGGCTCTCAGCGAAGACCCAGCCTGAGGTGACAGAGCTTAGGGCATATCTATAGAAGGGTCTGAATAATTTGAGAGAGAGTCGGTTGTATTTGTATAAGGTTTTTTAAGGGAATACTTCTGGCAAGAATTTAGGCGCCTACATCCACAGTACATGAAAGGCTTTCAAAGCAATAGCAGCAGCTGCAGCCATGGAAGTAATCCAGGCAAAGGCAGCAGGAGCGGTAGGCGGAGCAGGAACAGGACTAGGCGGGCCAAGATGAGACTCTATTAACGCTACCGTCACCACCGAAGCCGCCAACCATCACCAGCTCTAGCGCCAGTGCCAACACCAGCACCACTAACAATAACAGTAACCCAGAGGGTCCATGTACCCACTAATTTGGTACTTGGGTTTTGGGTAATAGTAATTTTAATACAGGTTTTGGGCAAGTATATAATTATTAGGTACTTGGACCCTTAGGGTAATAACACAATGGCCATGATGATGACGATAAAATACGATAAACATACGATAAATCCTGAAAATCCCGACCTCTGCACCACCATTAAATGTGCGTATGGTGCAGAAGTCCCAAGCTCTGGTATGTGAAGGTAGGACATAGAAAGCGTATGGGCCTGCAGATTGGCTAGTACCTCCGCAGGTCATGGGTTTCCAGGGTTCGGGTGCAACATCTTTGGTGCTTTACTTCCATGCACTGTGACTGCTGAGGACGCATTGGTGCAAATACTGAGGTGGTAGAGGCATAGGTCTGGCACGGAAAAACCGTTCCTTCGCTGCCTACGCCACATGGATGCCAATATGATGCATGGGCCTAAATGATCAGAATGAGACATTAGTGTGCTTGTAGAATTGCATAGTAACTAACTGCTGGATAGTAGGGAATACGGGACTATAGTCCTTATAAAACCATACATAATATACTCATTTATTCCCTACTAACCCCAGTGGGAAAACTTGGCGAAGTGCACACCTCCCCCCAGTAATTACCCCGCCCCTCGAAATAATGAAAACTCCCTCCAATATATGATGGTACTCTATTCTTATGGGGGTTAGTAGGGAATACGGGAATGTAATCCCCACATATATATACATATATGAATAAAACATATTCCCGTATTCCCTACTAACCCCCAGTAAGTAGTTGGAGTACCCTAAGCCCTAAGCCTGCTATCATTTATTGTTGGGAGGTGGCTAGTTCATTGTTCGCTTTGATGCTGGGGAGATACCCCTAAGGGTCCAAGTACCTAATAATTATATACTTGCCCAAAACCCAAAACCCTAAA
>CAJNIZ010009183.1:0-13710 GCA_905231905.1 Symbiodinium pilosum
GTAACAGCGATGCCATTCTGTAGATTAAAGTGATGAGCTTTCCGGAAATCAGTGCGCTGTTTCACGATTCTTGTTTAAAGAGTCTACACCATCGACGATTGCATTAGTGCTTGTTTTGCTGGAGTACATACCTGTACAGAATTAATACAATATCCCGGCAGAAACGGCACCGTCTTGTTGTGGATTCCATTCGATTCGACTCAACTAACCGTACCCCAAAAAGAGAATCCTGATGATGATCACCAACCAAATCGATCGATTGTTGAATATCACGAACGACGCCGTCTATAACGCATGCACAAAAGGAGACCTGCTGGGAATCATAGGCCTCTGGAACTAGTAGGGCGGGTTTCTCTCTGAAGGAATCAAACATTTGTAAACAAGTACCTCAAAAAGTGTAAACCATTGAGAGGCTTGACCTTCATGTCAAGTACTGAAACCCTGTTGTATTAATCGCCCTATATATAAAGCAGGTCAATGAAGGCTTCACTTGAACATCTCACCACATAAACAAATGTTTCCAGCAATAGCGCCGAGACTCATCGAGGTGCTCCTTCAGGAGACTCAATGAAGCAGCAAACCAGCATGCTTTAAGCCAAGATCGATGATGCTTGCTGTGTAACAGCAGCGATCATGCTGTGGTGCTAGATGACACTTGTGACGATCCAACAATCAACATGCATTTCAGATGACTCAAATCATCGCGTTTCGCTACGAGGCGAAACAAAAACACAAACTTTATTCAAAAAATCCCTTCGAAATCTCCTCTTCACCTTTGCGTTAGAAATCACCAACATAGATGAATGGAGACATGAATAATGAGTAACAATGATAGTAGGTACACGTGTAGAGAGAACACGTGCACACGTGCACGTTAGAGAAAAGTGATAATTCCATCAGTGAGAAAGCACACTGAACTCATCTCATATCGTGCCTCATCATTGTATGACAGCATCTCATTAATAAAGCCTCACTTCTTTATTCTTGATTTCTTTTGACATGCATCGACCACAAACAACACCGCTGCTGGCTGAATCTGATTGTGTCTGAAATCGGGCTGCACGTGGAACAAAGAAGCATCAAGGCGTCCACGGTGACTACAGCAACCAGGCTGCAAGTGGAAGCAACAGTAACATTCCATGCGACAGAATTCACAGAAGGCGCTGCTGAATCATCGCTTGTCGTTGGTGTCGGTGAATCAGAGCTTACCATTGCCAACTGTGATGGTTCCTTCACACCGTCCAGTTCTTTGCTAAGACTCTCATTTGTACCTCTTGCATCAATGAATGTGTACGAAATGCATTTTCAGCCATCGTGGCATTGACTGAAGTGTAACATTCACCCATACGGAGACGCCAGCCGCTCGAATCCCAGTATTTCACTTTCTGATAGTGTTTCTAGCCTTCCTGTAACTGCGTGATCGTGGTGAATATCAGCGAATCACTGAATTCCGCCATATCTTGTGAAACCAGTATAAGTTCGTCTGGAATGTCTTAGAATCTAAAGAATCCAGTTTCTCCGTATTGTCGGCTGGGTGAATGTCAAAATACACCTCTCTCACATGCTCGTGTGGTACCCAGACGGTTTTCATCTCTGGAACGACAATTTCTTCATTGTTCGGTTACCTCCTGCCGCCAGTTTGGGTGCAACGTCAAGGTCTATGAACACTAGATACTACAAGAGATTTTGTGTCCGCTTTGTGACTTTGAGTCTGATTTCCGTCTCCCACAGCGATCTTCACAGGTCATCATCAACGTTGACTGTTGTCATGAAAGAGTCGCTTCGGTCTCAAGTCTCAACAGTGGCTTTTGGTTTTTAAGCTTCCGATCAACACTTGCTCTCATGTCTGTGATCGAGTTGAAGACTGTGGTGATGATAGACTGGCTTCCGGCTCAACATCACCTTTTTTCGTTTCCAGCTTGCTTTCAACACTTGCTTTCAGTTCTTTGATCGGGTTGAAGACTGTTAGGATGGGAGACTCTCTTCCGTCTCAACTCTCAACAGTACCTTTTCGGGTCCCGCCCCAGCTGCTTGCTCTCATCATGTCTTTGATCGGGCTGAACACTGTAATGATGAGAGACTCTCATCCGTCTCCACAGCACCAATTTTATTTCTTTAGCTTCCGCTCAACATTCTCTATCGTGTCGTTGGAAGGTAAATGACTCATGAACAGTCAGTCTCGTTTGTGATTGCTCAGCTGCCGGATGTATTGCCTGGCTGATCGAGGCGACGAAAGCGATTAATGCTAGAGACGTGGATGGAGAGAATGAACAAGGGACGAGAGTACTTACAGGATCAGTAGGTACTTATTTCCTTACTGAACGTTCACACAAACCACAGAAGTTAGCCGCGAAGCGAATCACGACACAAAATTTATTACAATGATCAAGATTACCGGCAGCACTTCTGCTACTGTATCGTGCTCTTGAACATATATACACCACGATAAAGGAGGTTGATTAGGGCAACAAAGCCGCTGCGAGTGCAAAAACAAGCAAAGTCTTCCATGAAACACTATTCAACCACGCCGGGCCTGGAGTACTCTGCGATGGGGAATTGCTAAGAAGATCTTCCTCCATCAGCCTCAACATTTTAGCTACGCTTTCGGAAGTGAGATATTCATTAGAAAGCAAGTGCCCATCTGCAGCCGTGAGTACCTCACTACATTGTGCTTCAATACAGGGACGAAGTACTCTTCAGGCTTCCTGAATCGGACCGAAACATAGGTCTAGTTGTGATACCGGACAGACTCATAGTTGGGATCGTTCTTCTCAAGACGTCTGAAATACAGCAATCCTGCCACGTTGGCGGAACTTTGAGCCAGGCTACTTTCAATGGCAGCATTCTTGAAGGGTGGCTCAAGCATTCTGTCTACCTCGCTTTGCATATCATTCGCGATGTAGAGAGCATAACACAACATGCCATCATCCACGCGTGGCAGCCCAATTTCCTGATGAGCTTTTCGCCGCTCGATGTAAAACGCAACGATTCGGCGTGCTCTGCTGCGATGAAAGCTGAGAGAAGAAACGTTGCGAACAACAAGCGACGAGTGGAAACCATTGTCTTGCTGGGAGGCATTGGTCTATGGAACTGGTGGGGTATCTCTCTGAAGGAATATATTAACACTGATGTCAACAAGAAACTCAAGAAATGTAAATGATGACGTTCTCTTGCTGTCATTCAACTTCCGATTCAACGACATGGTTTCTTACACGTCTTCACTTTCGTGAAACACAGTGTACACAGTGACGTTCTGTAGCTGTCACTTGCAAAAGCGAAAAAGCAGTTGGGTGTTGACTTAAGCTGCGCCGTCTCAACATCATCTTTTGTCATTTCTTCATCACAGTGACGTTCTGTAGCTGTCACTTGCAAAAGCGAAAAAGCAGTTGGGTGTTGACTTAAGCTGTGCCATCTCAACATCATCGTTTGTCATTTCTTCATCTAATATAGTCTTTCATGTTGTTGCTCTTGTTGGATGCTGCTTTCATGAACGACTCTACCTATACCACTTGTGTGACTGTTCAGCTTCCGGCTTGCTTTGAGATGGTAGCATATCTGATGCTGCTTGAAGCTGCAGTAGAAAAAAAGCCAAAAACAGCCGTCTACACGAACCTCTGGCCAATCGACGTGACCATCCCATCCACATGCTTCAACTTCATTGTGAATGCTCTAACCCCAACGTTACGTGGCGATTTCATCCTTGTGCTTAGCATCCTGGAATAGACAGATCCTTCGAGGCTATGAAGTGTTGTACACACATACTACCCGACTATAGGTCATCGCCAAGCAGAGAACACGCCAACTCTGCAAGTGTCGCCATTAATCAAATCTCCACAAAACGTCGATGCAAAAACCTGCAACAACATCGAGGTCTGGAACGCCTTCAGAAGAGAAATGATGTCACTGACTGAAAGTAATTACACTACCTAGTATCGTCGGGACTATTCAGGTCATTGCAATGTGATGATACCGGCTTCAGTCAGCCAATGGTTTCGATCTCGACGAGGAATTAATCGGTGCGAAATACCAGAAGCAATGGGATCTCTCAACGACGAGTTCGAAGAGAACTTCCATTACACAGGCGGCTTCAGGCCTCTGGAATCGAGCCTCACACGATTTGCTTCAACCCGAAGGTGACATATGTTCCAGCGTACAGTTAACTTACCCCAACAATTGGCAATAATTCATTGTCCTTGGATTCCGGACCACGATGCATCGATCGTTAGTTTCCGGACCCTGCCGCCTGCGGTAGTTGAAGACCAGAGTCGATCTCCCCAGCAGTGCCGTAGGTGTCTTCACTCCGCAGTAGAGAGTTCCGGAGCAAGCGATGAGATCTGCGGCGACCCCGGACCGGCGCGCCCCTGCTGGCCTGCAGGTACTGCACTTTGCGGCGGCGCTGGCCGAGCTGCGGCGGGAAGACGCCGAGCAGAAGGCGGAGGAAGAGGATGAGAAGAAGACGCTGCGGGCCCAGGTGGAACAGCTGCAGCGGCAGGTGGTGCGGCAGCAGCGGCTTCTCGATGTGTACGCGGCTCAAGCGGCCGGCGCAGGTGCTGCCGCCCCACCGTGGATCCGCAGTGTTGCAGTGACGGACTTGCGCAGTGCCCAAGTGGCAGGCGCTGTTCAGACGGTGGTGGTGGGCGGTGGTCACCGGGAAGAGCTGGCGCTGTGCTGCCTGGCACGGTATCTCGTCGCGGAGGAGGAGGAGAAGGACGACGGCGGCAGCAGCGACGTCGAAAGGCACCAGCTTGTGGCGCACAGCCGGATGGGTCTACAGCGGTGGTTCGAGTTGCGTCGCGAGGCGAGGCGCAGCCTGGCTTGGCTGGTGGACGAGGTGGCACGGCGTGTGCCGCAGGTGAACGAGGCAGTACTGGAGGTCAGAGTCAAGTTGCTGGTGGAACGGCTCCGCACCGTCGTGGACTTGCCGAAGTCTGTGTGGTTGGACGACGATGTGGACGAGGCGCTCTGTCTGCTCGCGCACTCCTTGGTTCGCAGTCTTCACTGGCCACGCGGCCGTGCACGCTACCAGTTGTACCGCGCCACGGCCTGGGCCGCGCTGGTCCGTCTGTGCACTCGCGCATACGTCCGCGCCCCCGTCCTCACCACTCTGCTGTGGGGTGTGGCCCGGGCGCACCCGTTGCCGGACCTCACCGCTACTGCGGACCACGACGACGACCCTCTCGTTCCGTGAGATACCGCGCCAAACATCAAGTTGTGTACTGCACGACAAGAGGCCCTACAGGATGATGCCGTCCAGGAACATGGCGGCGGCGAACCGGGTCTCCGGGCACGTCTTCTTGGGCCGGCGTGCTGCAAATGGTTCTACGTTGACAGGCGGACGCTCCCAGCCGGTGAGGTGGGATGTGAGTACAGGGCGGCGGAACTTGCGCTGCGGCGCATGCTGCAGATGCTCGTAGCGGCGACGAGCGGCGTGCAACTCGCGGTTGCTTTCAAATTCACTGCCGATGTTCTGGGCCAACTCCGGAACACGACCTGATGCATTCGATCAGAACAATGGGCTGAACCCTTCGTCAATCGTCCTGCACGCCGGCGTCACTCACCGGCAACACTCTGGACCGCCTGCAGCACCTGGTCCAGCGTGACCGTCTCGGCGGAGGCGCCGGCGAGATGCCGCAGCTCGGCTAGTAGCAGGTCGATTTCAGCAGGCGGCGGCGTATGGCATCGCGATCCAGGCGTAGTTGGCCGTCGCTGGCGGCGGCCGCCTCAAAGCCGGCGCAGACACGCTCCTCGCTCACCTGGGTGAGGTTGGTGGTGTCCCAGAGCGCGGCGCGGAAAGGACACTGATCGCCCAGCATGGTCAAGCCAAAGAACGCCATGTTCACGTTCGTAGGTCGTAGGTCGTGTGCGCAATACCAAAAAGTGCGCCACGGAGTGCGTGGCGAGTAGTTTACGGTAAAACGCCGGGGTTATAGTTTACGGTAAATGCTGAAAGTGCGTGGCGCACTGCGTGAGTTGCACTACGGTCCGACGCAAGTTCGCCGTGTTGGTTCGGTTCACAACGATATTCGTCGAGTGTACGACGCACGACACAAGACGACGACCACCACCACCACCAGGCGGCGGGCGGGCGAGCGAGCGAGACCAACAACGAGGAGGAGGAGGAGGGACGGGTGCTGAGATTGGTCCACCCCTCCACGGTATGCTGCCCCACATCAGGCTGTCGCCTCTGAGCGCGGCTGGTGGGCCCGGCGACCTGCCGGACGCCCTGCCGCCGCGGTCGTCTCTGCTGCTGCGCCACGCGCTGAGCACTCTTTACGCGAGGAGGCACCTGCGCCCGGTGTGGAAGCCTCGAGGTGCTCGCCAACCGGCTCGGTGGGAACAGCCTAGCTGGCGCAGCCAGGACGTCCTGGCCTTGCCGGGCCAGGCGGCGGCGTGTCTGCTGGCGCCATTACACCCGGCGCGGCCATGGGACGTGGTGTTTTGGAAGCAGATGGCAGGGCTGGAGGTGGGCGAGTCGTCGACGCAGGCGGTGGCGCGCCTCACTGGCACCGCTTCTCTCTGGTCGAACTCGGCGGTGCCTCCCTCGCTGGCGCCGCTTGACAAGCTCTCAGAGGAGCGTTCCGGGCCAACCGGGTTGGATGTGGTGCTGCAGGCAGCACATCTGGACGATCCCGCCGAGACGTGGGCAGCGCTCGAGGTGTCCACGTTGGCGTGGGCGTATCCCTGGGGTCGCGCCTCCTGGTTCCACCCCAAGCACGGCTTGGGGCTGTTCGCCGCCGCGCCCATGACCGACTCCTTTCGAGGCCTGACCGCTGTCGAGCGCGCCGTGCTCGCTGAGGAGCTTCTGCTGGGTGGCCGTGTATCTTCGCCCACGCTGCACGCCGGGCTGCAGCTGCTGCCGCTACCTGGGCTGCTGGCTGGCTGGTGTTTGGGTACATCTGGGCCATGGGTGAGTGGATGGGTTGATGTGGATTGCTTGGCAGGCGCTGGACCAATACCCTTGGACCCCCAGCTGGGCGGTGTACAGGCGCGGCTGCCCACCGATCGCTGGGGCGTCGAGACCTTCGAAGCCAAGCTGTTCTACGTCGACTATGAGAAGACCACTCCTTTGGGTCTTGGGCCTCTGCTCACCAATCGTCAGAAGCAGCGTATTGGTACCGAGGTGGGCTTGCAGCTCCTGGACAATGGCCGTTGCTTGTGGGCTTCGTGCTTTCATCATTTGCCGGCCAAGCGGTTCCTGCATCATCCTTGGTTTGAGCATGGGCTGGAACTAGGCGTAGAGTTGGGCGTGAAGCCTTTCTCTTCTTCGTCGTCTTCCTTGGTGGCTGCGTTGAACATCGCGGAGATGTGGCAGTTTTCCCAGCGTCTCTCGGTGAGTATTAGCAGCCTGTGGTGTGGTGAGCGCAAGACCAGATCTAACGGTCCTGAATGAATGATACAGATCACGGTTTACTCTGGATTGGATCGTTGTGGGGTGACGTTGTCGCCGGCGTGGCCCACCAGCGAAGCGGCCGAACTGGTGCTCAGTCTATCGTTATTGTACGATTACACCAAGAATCGTTCTCCGGTAGGTGGACCGGCCCCTCTCCATGGGCAATGGATTGGGCAAAGCAGCAGCGCGTGAAAGCTCATCTCCTTCCCCGCCACCAGCTGCAATTCGGGCTAAGCGCCTGATGCTCTTTCTTTGTTTACCATCAGTGATGCTGCAGCTGCTGCAGAGCGGTATGATCGACCATACAGGAGGCCACCGCCCGGATGTGCTCCATCAAGGCAACGTCCAGCGAACACAGCAGCTGGGCGGTGGCCTTCTGCACCTGGCCAGAAGGCAGGAGCACCCCTGAGAGCACCAGGCGAGACACCGGATGGCCTAGCAGCTCGGCCACCTGCTGGTCGATCGCTGGATCACGAAGCGATTCACAAGGTGAATGACTGAGTGCAAAGCGAAGCTGTTGGCCTGCGGTGAGTTGGAGGCGAAGCTGGAAGCGGCTGGAGAGGATGGCTTGTCGCACCGGGTGGGCGGCCAAGCTCTGATTCAGCAGCAGCAGCTTGGGGCGATGGACCTTGGAGCGCGCCGCAAAGCACATCCAGATCCAATGCTGAGGCTCGTTGTCCTGCTGGATTGTAGGTGGCAGCGGGTATACCTGCACCAGGCGCTGCGTTGGATCCTCGGGATCCATGGTGGTCCAGCTACGCTGCTCCTGTTGTTGTTGCCGGGCCGCACATCGGTTGACCTGCAGCAGGAAGCGTCGTTGGTGCCGAGGATCAGGCAGCAGCAGCGGTTGGAGTCCTTGGCACAGGTCAAGAGCCGTCCATCGTTGGTGATGGGCACTGCCCAGCACCAGGAGCAGCAGCCGTCTGGCCAGATGAACCAAAGAATACCTGAGCGGCGTCGTTGTCGATGATGATGATGATGAAGCGATCCAGAAGGCGGCCAATACGTTGATGCTGGGCTCGACGCGAGCGTTTCGTTCGTTGGGATTGAAGATTAGCTTCCACATGAAGTCGTGTGGATCGATGGCAGGTACCTGGACGGGTGGTGGTGGTGGTGGTGGCGGTGGCCAGGGCTTGGGGCGCACAGAAGAGATGGGACGGGTAGCCCACCTGCAGCGGCAGCAAGGCATGAAAGGCAGCGGCAGGGGACGAAGGGGAGGCAGCAGCAGCGGCCAGCACCAGGTACACCAGCAAGGCGTACGTATCAGAAGAGGCGCCAAAGTCGTTGAGCGAGGAAGGATGGGCAGCGAGCAGCGGGGGCCAGAGGCCTTCAGGCGGCGCCGAACGAGGGTACAGCAGACACATGTGCTGCAGCAGCTGCTGCTGCGGGTGGTGGTGCTGCTGGAGGGAGGCCGGCGTAGGGAAGCGCAAGGTATCGGCGAGGTGAGCGATCTTAGGGGTGGCGCCGCACCAGGCCACACTGCTGCGTAGGCGAGGATCGCCAAGGCGGCGATGCAGGAAGCGTTGTTGGGCGAGCAGGTGCAGCGCCCGAGCGGTGGTGTGCAAGAACGACCACAGCGAAGGCAGGTGCTGCTGCGCCAGCAGCGGTTCACAAGGCTCGTGTAGCAGGGCTACGATCCGGTGGCAAGGAAGAGTATCGGCAGCAGCAGCGGCAGCAAAGGAGGCGCCGAACTGCAGCAGGTGGAGATCATCACCACCGCCTGGGGCTTGGCAGAGAACAGCACGAAGTTCCTGGAAGTAAGGGGCGATCTGCAGAGGATAGAGCCAGGCAGAGGAGTTGGCGGCAGCAGGAGCGGCAGCAGCAGCGGCAGCGGCGAGTTGCAGGTGCAGCAGCACTTCCTAGCGGGTGTGAGCATCACGGCCTTGGCGGAGGTCTGTCAGCGATTGTCGAAGGGAGATATGCTGCTGGTGATGGTGATGGTGATGGCGGTGATCTGAATCATCGGGATGTTGGCCGGGTGAGAGCAGGAGGGCGCGAATGGAGTGATTGGTCTCCAGATGCAGCGGGAGCACCTGAATGTCTTGCTGATCCAAGGAGAAGGAGTGTCCAGGCTCATGTTGTTGTTGTTGTTGTTGGCTCTGCTGCTGCGGCAGGTGCAGCTGGGCGAACAAAGGTGAAGCAGCAGGATGTGGCAGGTGTAGGCGCCAGCTCTGGGCTGGAGACAGCAGCAGCAGGAGGAGGAGCAGCAGCAGCAGCAAGTAACACGACGTGGAAGCGATGAGAGCGGCAGAAAGCTGGAGGTACCAAACACGGAGTGTCGGAAGGTGTGATAGGGTACCGAGGTGCTTGTGGGTTTGTTTCAATTGTCTTTTATGATGGCGGGAGTGTAGGAGATGAAGGGACACGAGACGAATGCCATTTACGAATGGGCGTGAATGCAGCGAGAGGAGGTTCACCTTCTTGGCGTTCTTATAGCAGCGATGGACTTTGATCCCGAGCAGCAGCAGCAGCAGCAGCAGGAGGTTTCTTGGACGATCGAAGACGAGGCATCGTTCGTGCTAGAGCCGCCGAGGAAGATCGCAGGCCTTCGTTTTCTTTGCCTGGAGGACTGGAAATGTCTTGTCGTCGTCGATGTAGAACAGCGGATAATTCATTCCACATGGAGCCTTGGCTGTGATCCATGGAATGTCTTCGTCCGGTGGAGGTGGAGGCGGTTGTTGTTGTTGTTGAGAAGGCACAGGTACTGCCGCCGTAATTGCATTGGCAGGAGGAGGAGGAGCAGCAGCAAGAGGAGGTTGGGCTGAACTTGGAGACGAAACCTTGGAATGGTCCGGAACAGGAATCAAAGCTTGAGACTGCTGCGGCTGCTGAGACGATGAAGCTCGCTCGAAATCCATGGACGAATGCAATTCAACACCACCTTGCGTGTTACGATCGAGACGAAGCCCAACTCGAATCATCGCCATCCCAAACAACGATAAGGATAATGTTGTTCGGAAGAGAACGATGTGTTCTCGTTGAGGTTGCTGGGACGAGGCGGCGGCCGGTGATGACTGCTGGAAGGTCATCACATCTTGATCATCATTATTATCATCAGGCGCAGGTTGAACACCACTACACAACAACAAAGCAGTGCACAAGCGTCGTCTGGCTTGCACCGGGAGTCGATGTTGCTGTTGTTGAAGGTATAAGAGGGTTAATGCTGCCTTGTGTGCTGGCGAGAGTCGTAAGAGCGCTTGATCGAGTGCAGTTACACCTTGGGGATCAATACCTTGCTGCTGCTGCTGCTGCTGGGTGTTGTTGTTCCTGGAGGAAGTGGGATCGGAGAGGTCTTCCATCACGCTCGACGATCGATTGATTGATGAATCGTTGTTGTTGTTGCTCCTGCTGCTGGAATCGTCGTTATTCTTCGTCACGAATAATCACGAGAGATAATACTGAATATAGCAAAAGTCAATTATCAAATTGTACAACTCGTCGTTGGTTGCTGGTTCTATTTGAATCACTTACCAAGTTGTTAACTAGTTACTAGACCAGTACAGTTGACAGTCGTAGCAGGAACTGTAGTAGCAGTTGTCGTGTTGTTGATGAAATGATGATAATGGGTGGATCGACAACAATGCAACAATAACAACAAAACCAGAATAATGTGATAATGACATCCGGGATGATGAATAATTTGCTGCTGCTGGTGCTGATTAATTATTATAGCACGAGAATTGAAAAGGTCTTGATGATGATACGACTACTACTATAAGTAGCAGTAGCGCAGGTATTATTATTACCAGCTGCCTCAGTAGCAGAATAATAACGAAAGCAAGGGCACGCCGATAATAATGAACGAAAGTATTACTACTACTACTATCGTTCGTTCGTTCCTGATGATGATTAACTGCTTGTTATCTATGAACGAAGGTGGAGATTCTCTCTCTCTCTCGCTCTCTCTATCTCTCTCGTGAACCAAGTGGACATGCGAATGAAGCTACACACGGCCCGTTTTGTATCCGAGCACTCTATCTTACTTACCTACTTTTTTTCTCCCTCTCTGTCAGCAGCAGCATTATCTGGTGTGTGGTCAGGAAACGATTTCTTTCTTTCTATCTAAATATGTATCGGTCGTAGAGCGAGTAGGAGAGGAGTAGTTATTTATTGGTAGCAGTATATATTTGTGGCATATTGTTCAGAGACTAGGATGAAAAAAGGACCAAGCAAGTAGCAGGGCTTGCTTCTCGCTCCTTTTACTCCAAACTATTACCGCCGGCTTGATCCAGGAATTGCATCTTGCGCTGGATCGTTTCTTTTAGATGGTCAACCAATACAAACAGTAAGATTCAATGCCAATCTACCATCAACCAACCAAGCAATAACCAACGTACGAGCGTATAGCATTGCCGTTTCTTGCAATCGAACAATGGTTGGAGATTGGGATAACATGGCTTGAGCTCCTTTGATGCGAGTGTCCATCCGCTTAATCGTTTTCTCTTCTTCTTCAAGCTGCTTGGCTTTCTGTGCTTCTCGCTGTGCTTGGGAACGTTTCTGCAGGACATAGAGTCGCAATCTTGGATTAACTTCTGTAAACGAAAATCACGCAGCATTCACATCTACACCAACCTTCAACAATTGTTCGAGCTGCATAGGATCTTGATCCTCCAGTTTCTGGCGCCTCTCCTCTCGAAGCTCGCGAAGATAATCGGTGTACTTGTGTTTCTCTCGAAGTGCTCGCTGTGCTGCTTCTTCTTCTTCGCGTTTCTTGCGTCGTTTCTCTTGACGAGTCAATGGAATTCGAACCAGTTCACGAATGTTCTTGTGTCGCCCAGACGTATCACGAGCCTCGCGAATGTGCTCGGGATGTTACAGCGCTGCGATACGACTACTTAATTCATCCTGTTTCTTGGTGGATACTTTGGGTTTGAACACGTGATGAACCAGTACACCATACTGTTTTCGTCGCATCTGAGTGATCTGGTGTCGTTCTTCTTGTTCCTGAAGATTCGCTCTCAATATCTCATCTTCTCGCCGGGCTGACAGCAACGCTTGGGTTTGTAACTGAGATTTGTTCAACGGTTTCAACTTGGTGTACAAGGCTTTCTTCTCGGCAAGACGCTTCTTCTTCTTCTTCTCAACTTGCTTCTGCTGAATCGCCTCCTCCATCTTCATCTCATGTTCCAGCAACTCGTTCACTCCATACCTTCTCTTCTGTTCCGATCGAGCCTTCAGCAGTCTCAGATCGCGGTCACGAAGCTTCTTGTCTTCCACCGCTTCCATCTCGCGTCGCTGAGCAATTGCTTTACGCCACTGATCGTGTTTTCTTTTCACGAGTTCTTTCGCCCGTTCCAATAACGCCTGTTCTTCCGCTCGTTGCTTCTCACGAACATCTCTCGACTGCAACAACTTTTCCATTCGTTTTTCTTTTTCCTCGAGTTTCTGCTCCTGCAGCTGCTGTTGTGCTGCTTCTTCCAGACTCTCCAAACGCTTCGTCCACCGAATAAACTCCTGACGCAATCCTCGTTCGATCTCCTCTCTTCGGCGTCGCTCGATCTTTCGTTTTCGCTTCGATTCCCGGGTTTCCACTTTCACTTTGTGTCGATACGCCAACAATTCCATGACGCCTTCCTCTTCTTGATCCTGATCGACGCTGACCAATGAGAGCTGCGGTTCCTGCTGCAGCATCGCCTTCTTCTTCTTAGGGCCTAACGCTTGGATCGCCACCGATAACAACCGAGGCTGTTCTTCCTCTTCCGTCTGACGATTGATCTCGATCACAGTGTTCACTGCGTTCAAAAGCCTTGTTCGACGACTATACCGCCTCGATTGCTTTCGTATTCCTCCAATGGCGTGAGGCTCCCGAGGATGATGTTCCCGGAAGCTTGGAAGGTGGTCAGGAAACGAGTCCTGGGCTTCCAGCTCTGATTCTCCTGCCGTACTATTAGGCGCTGCTTCTCGTCCACCTGCGACGCTCTCGTTCTCCTCTTCTCTCGTCGACATTTCTTCTCCTACAACCTTTTCTGAACCATCCAACAAGACTCCATCCTCTTCTTGTCTTCTCGCCCAATTACCTTGAGCTTCAAGAACACCAACAGACGCCCCCTGCTCTGCCTGGGTGGATCCAGCAAAGTTCTGCACTTCACCCCAGGTCTCCTGCACTGCACTGTGAAGAGATTCATCAGATGTCATCTGCGCTGTACTGTCAAGTGGTTCATTAGATATCTCCTGCACTGCACTGTCAAGTGGTTCATTAGATGTCTCTTGCGCTGTACTCTCAAGTGGTTCATCAGATGTCTCTTGCACTGTACTCTCAAGTGGTTCATCAGATGTCTCTTGCACTGCACTGTCCAGTGATTCATTAGATGTCTCTTGCA
>CAJNIZ010009185.1:1690-13705 GCA_905231905.1 Symbiodinium pilosum
AATCCTAAAACCAAAGCCCTACATCCCAAAACCTATAGGTCCGACACCTCACACTCTGCAAAGTCCTTTCTGGCTCCGCGAAGGGGCTGACCCGCTGGCCGGCACAAAGGACGGGTCCTCGGGATCCTGACATCATGGGTAAAAAGTTTAGGGTTATATAAGGGTTTCGGCTTAAGGGTTTAGGGTTAAGGGCTTAGGATTTAGGGTTTAGGATTTGGGGTTTAGGATTTCGGGTTTCGGATTTAGGGTTTAGGATTTAGGGTTTAAGACCAACTACAGGAAGGGAGCTTCCAACGGGGGAGTGTATATGAAGGGCCTCATCAGGACCGTGGGATCTATAGAAGGGGTATATAGAGCATCTACACCTGACTGGTTCTCAGTAGGGCATATAGCAATAACCTATATAGGGATAATATGGCGATGGTATGCCCTTATTCACGGTACCTTCTGTTCGCAAGTGCCTTAAATCATATGTTTCCTTTCCAACCACCTCCCCCATAAAGTCAGGTGATAGCTAAGGGGCACACCCCAAACTCTCAACCCTCAACTACGCTGCGTTCAGACCTGATAAGCTTTACTGCACGAAGCTACCCCATTGTTCTCTGAGTGCTCAAAATATCCCTTGAGGTCTTCCACCATGTCAGGCCTGAGGGCTTTGAGCCCTGGTACCATCCTCATCTCCTTGACTGGCACCCCGCAAAGGCCAGCCTTCTCGAGAAAATCTTTGAGGCCAGCCGGTGTTTCGATTGAAGCCATCTTGACCGCGAGGTGGATTAGGAGCCCAAGCCCAGGGCATCATTCCTCGTCTTCCTTGTGCGGCATTGTGATCTCGGCCGAGATCTTCTCATAGAAAGCTGTGGCCACAGTGTTTGTGGCTGAGGCCTCAATGCTAGCACGGATTTGGGGATTGATCAATCCGTATAACCCCAACCCCGCCTGAATCTCAGCGTAGCTCCATGTAAAGCGGATGTCACTTTGCTGTTTGAGGCTCAGGTGAGCATTCCCATTTCTGGGAGTGCTGCGAGCACACCGTTGAGTGAGTTGGCCAGTTTCATCGCTCTGACCAAAAACCTAGCCAGAGGAGACCCAGGCTACCTATGCATCGAGCATAGTTTTAATGTGGCTTTTGGGTATACGACAAAAACATTTTTCAGGCTCGTAGAGGAACAATATTTCAAATTATTCAGGCTTCTGCATGTGACTCATTACGCACCATAAGCCCCATAACTCCAGTGTCCATTTCCCTTCCATTTCTCTTCTCCATGAACTAATCATGCTTCTACCCAAACCCCTCGATATCCCAGTGTAATCCCCAAACCCTAAACGAAGGGAGCGAACACCTTATACTCCTAATATACCCACTATATATCCTCACCCCACCCTCACAAAAAGCCCTTGTATACCCCTCAGATCCTAGACTCTAAACCCTAAAGGGTTTAGGGCTTGGGATTTAGGGGTTTAGGGTGTAGGGTCTACGTAGTCCCCTTGTCTCCGCCTCCCCTGAAGGGGGCCTGGACTTGAAGGCATGTCTGACAATCCTAGATTTCTGTTTTAACGAACTTAATCTGAATTACTACAACAGGGCACCCCCTGTATTACTTACTATATACCCATAACATGGTATCTGAATGTAAATTCGTTGTTATCAGCAAACCAGAATCTTGGGAATTCTTTATGCTTCTACAGTACCTTCATATAGTGTCATTCCTGGAGCACCTGCGGGCACGGTTGAGGGTTAGGGCTTTGGATTTGGGGTTTTGGCGTTTAGGGTTTATGGCTCAGGGAATGGCAGTTCACCCTCAAAACCCTAAACCCTGTATTTGCAAGCCCTGACCTGGGCTCTACGGCATATTGGGATATGGAAGTAGTATGTTGGGCTTAGGGTTTAGGGCATGGGGAGTACTACTTTTGCCCCTTGCCAGGTCTCGATGTAGGGTGCTTCGATTTTCCCACTCTCTGGCTTGTGCTGTATTCTGCAGTCTGATCACAGGCATTTTCCTACCTACCCTAGGAACAAGAGTCAGAGGTTTGGCTCATGGGACTCATTTTTCTGGTGCAGGCACAGCTAAACCCTGAACGCCCTCACAGATGACCCTAAACTCATGGGTTCAACTAGACTACCCCCCGAAGGTTCCCCCGGGATAATTAAGCCTAATTATCCCTAAATAACCTTAATTAAGGGGGGAACCTAGGGGAGGTAGTATAAAGGGGGGGGTACTAATTGAACCCATGACAAACCCTAAACCCTGACCCTGAACTGCTAAAGCTTCAAGCGTACTTCTTACTATAAACCACATCAGACTGGTAGTCATTCTACATGCCAGTGATGGCACCACAAGGGACAATTCTAGGTATAAAGACCCTTTTTAACTCCATAGTTAGGAACCTTTTTTCTTTTTTCGGTGGATTGACCTAAATTCTACAGTACATAAAACACCCTTCCCTCGAAAAAAACTACGATACATTCCTCGTTAAACCATTCTGTATGTGCTTAAGAAGACCTATGATAACCTTAGCCACTTAAGCACAAGATACAAATCCAGTCCTACTTGGACGCCCATGGGACTTAGTAACTACATATAACCGGGATTATAAACCTACTTATAATTGGGGTAACCCCTATAAGCCCATTTAGGGGGATTATAAGTAGGGTTACAAGCCCAGTTATAAGTAGTTACTAAGTCCCATAGGCCTCCAAGTAAACTCTAGTCCTGCCATCCCCTTAGCTCTATCTGCTCCAGAACTCCGAAATCTGAAGCCTATACTCCCCCTTAAGTAGATAGAATATGGGGTATATGGGGATCTTATTAGAATATACCCCAAAGCCATATTCTATCTACTGAAGGGGGGCTATAACTCCTACGTATCTCCTGGACCTCAAAAACAAGTAAAACAATACCCTAGAACCCTTAAAAACATTCAAAAAAGCCATGCCCTGGTAAGCCCCAAATCCTGGAGTCTAAATCCTAAACCGTAAGCCCTGACACTCTAAACCCTAAGCCCAACACCCGACTCACCTCCTCCTGGGCCGGACGCGCGATTTTGTTTGCCCCATGGCCTGCATTTAGGGTTTTTGGTTTAGGGCCTCGAGTTAGGGTTTAGGGTTTAGGGTTTAGGGTATGTGGTTTAGGGGCCAGGACCTCACAAATATGTGGACGAAGTCCTGACAGTTTTGACGGGGTTTGGGCGATTGTTGCTATCTACTTGAGAGAGGTCCCGGTACTTGGGGGCTTCAAGGAGACAACCCAATCATAGCTGCAGTTATGACCCCTATTCGCAGTATGGGGAAATTTATGTGGGGCCCGTGTTTTAAATCGTAACCCAGATATACGGATCCAAATTATCGTGAAACCACACAAATACGCATGAAGTATGCAGTAGTTGCCTGAACTTTGAAATAAGGATTTCAAAGGTTTCGGATGGAGCGCTTGCAGTTCATGATTTTTTGACGGGTTCATTGCAACAAGCTCGTGAAGCTTGTGAAGCATGACCCCTGGATACAGCATGCACTCTTGCACTCGTTCTGTCATGCACTTAGTGCAAATGCATCAGCTGCCTAAACCCTAAACCATGGAAATGGAATCAAAACACTTTGCCGCATCAAAGCTTGCTTAGCTTAGCGGCCGGCAGCGCGAAGGCCATATCGGACGACGCTAACCTTTCGCGAGCAATTTCACCTACCTTCAGCCCTCCTTTCGCGCAATTCTAGCCTAGACCCTTCACCATTCTGCTAAGTACCACGCCAAGGTGGGGTCGGGAGAAAAAGAAGATCACCCTAAACCCTGAACTCTAAACCCCTAAACCCTGAACCCCTAAACCTTAATCCATAAACCCTAAACCCTAAACCCCTTAACCCCTAAACCCATAAACCTTAAACCCTAAACCATCCTAAACCCTACGCTCTAAATCCTAAACCCGAAGCCCTAAACCCTAAACTCCAAACCCTATCCTGTAAGAATCCTGGGAATAGCCAATCAGAACCCCAGGCATAGCCTTGAGAATCCTCGGGATAGCCTTAGGAACCCTAGGACCTCAGGAATTTACGTAGATTATGCCGAGATTGTCGCGAAATCTGGCTTAAGATCCCAACGCATTAGCATGCTGTAGATTTTCCTAGAACTGCTACCCTAAATCCTACACCCCTAAAATCATGTCCTCCATGTCGCCATTTGGTGTCCTACGATCCTAGATGCACCGAAAAATGCATTGAAAGGTCTGGGCCGGGCTTCAGTGGTGCACTCTAAGGTTTAAGGTTTAGGATAAGGTCTCCGGGCTTAGCGCTCTAAACCCTGCAGCTGGACCCTGCAACAAGCCAATAAGCACCCCACCGCAAAACCAAGAATCTAGCCCTGGTCTTGGATGGCAATGTAGATAGTACCTAGCATGAGGGAGGCCAGCGCTGTGTTGTTTGAGCCGTATCCCCGAAACCCCAGACCAAACTACTGACCTCACTAACCCCCAATGCTGAAGGCCACAAAATCCCAGAACCCTGCACCAAAGAACCCTAAACCCTGAACCCTAAACCCTAAACCCTACCAAACCTTAAGGCAGGGTCACATTGACGCCTCCTGCTGGCACCTGTCCGTTCGGAGATTGCAAACCAACATTCCTGCAGGTTCTACAAGGTTTTTGGGTTTAGGGTTTAGGGTTTAGCAAAAAGGTTCAGGGTTTAGGGTTTAGGGTTCCTACTTGGTAGCCCAGTAACCATATTACAATAAGGGTACCTTTTTTCTGTTGGTATGATATATATGGGAACCCAGAACCCAAAAAGGGCAAAAGGGCACTACTGGGGTACCTAGGCTGAGATCCTAACTGACTCCCAGGCAATTTTGGACTTTGAGGCAGCTTTGACATCCTCCGTCCTCTAATTTGGGGATACTATGGTACCCATTAATATAGGGTTTAGGGCCCTATAATGGAAAATCAAATGGAAAAGACAATGGAAAATGAAATGGAAACTGTGATTATATAGTGGTTTGCAAAACGCACTGAACCTTAGAGTTGGTGATCCTGTCTTCTAGCTTCCTGCCTCCGAAGGCCGAAGTAAATCCAAACCGCCATCAAAACCCCCAGCATACCTAAATCCTACGCCCCTAAACCCTAAAACCCTAAAACCCTAAAACCCTAAACCCTAAACCCTAAAACCCTGAAACCCTAAACCCTAAACCCTCACCCTAGGGAGAGGGGCTGCTGCCGCCTTGTCCTCGGGCCAAGGGCTGACCGGATACAGCGAGTCCTCCTGAGCCGACAGGGCTGGGTTTGACTCATGTCAACTACGTCAACTTTAGTCTGAACTCCTAGTATCCCCTTAAAAGGGGTTTAGGGTTTAGGGGTTAGGGTCTAAACTTCTAGTATCCCCCTTAAAAGGGGTTTAGGGTTTAGGGTTTAACTCCTAGTATCCCCCTTAATAGTGGAGAATCCAATGGAAAAGAAAATGGAAAATGAAATGGAAACTGGGCATATATAGGGGATTCTAGGGGTTATGGTCTAAACTCCTAGTATCCCCTTAATTACCCTAGGTTTCAGGGTTTTCAAGGTTTAGGGTCTGAAGTCCTAGTATCCCTCTTAACAACCGCTATAATATTCCCCTGTATATTCCTCTGTATAACCCCCTTTAAGGAGTTAAGAGTATAGCTCATGTGCTGACACGACTACGTGGTCGTTTAGGTAGTTTAGCCGGCGGAGTCAATGAGACATCCTCAGACCTAGACGCTTAAGCGCAAACTCCGAGGCACGTAGCCGTAAAGCCTAAAAACCGCAAGCCTGAACCTCAACCCTCAAGCCCAAATGGTCACTAAATGCTGAAAGCCAACCTCACACAGAACCATGCCAGCGACATCGGCCACGCCTGAGTAGGAAACTAAAAACCCTGACTTGCAAACTACAAACGCTGATTCGGAAACTAAAAAACCTGACACGGATCGTAAAAACTCTGATTTGGAAACCAAAAAATCCTGATCCGAAGACTAAAAACTCTGACAGAGATCGTAAAAACCTGATTCGGGAACTACAAAACCTTGATTCGGAAACTAAAGACCCTGATACAACCCTTGATTCGGAAACTAAAAACAACTTCTCGGAAACAAAAAACACTCGGAAACAAAAAAGCCCTGATTCTGAAACTAAAAACCTGACCCCAGAGAAATCTAACCCCCTGGAGTCCTAATCGATAGACCATAAGCCCCCTAAACCCTTATCACAAAAAGAAAACAGGACTCTGAACTTCTGTAAGGCCTTAGCTCTTGGAGGAAACCCTAAACCCTAAACCCCAAACCCTAAACCCTAAACCTAGACCTGAAACGAGTTTTGTCCCCCCCCTACTGGGAGACCTGAGATGAAACAAGGTTACCCCCATGGCTCGGGTGATCATAGCTTTAGCTGAAGCGGGAATTTTGGCTTCGGATGTGGTGATTTTAGTTCCTGAATCGCTGATTTTAATTTCTGATGTCGTGATTGCAGTTTTCGAGTCGGGGATTTTTAGTTTCCGAATCGTGGATTTCTTAGTTTCAGAAGCGGGAAATTTAGTTTCCGCATCGGGGTGTGTTCTAGCGGCGTTCCATCAGCAAAACCAGGCTTCACCAGCAGCAGCAGCATGGGATCTTTTGCTCAAGTCCATCTAGAAGTGAAATGCTGGAAGCTCCTGTACCTCTGATGTACTCCAAAAAACATCTCCTAAACCCTGAACCCCTAAACCCTAAACCCCTAAACCCTAAACCTGGCTCGAGGCTCCTGGATCTCCGGGTAGCGCTCCTGAAGAATTTGGCGAAGCATCGTGGACTTGCCTGCTCCTGTCAGGGCCAATCTAAACTCGGTAGCCCAGTAACCATATTACAATAAGGGTACCCTTTTTCTGTTGGTATAATATGTATGGGAACCCAGAACCCAAAAAGGGCAACAGGGCACTACTGGGGTACCTAGTAAAGGCCTAAGGTCTGGGGGGGGTAGGGGCTTAAGACTCAGTGAGCATAGGGGGGGACATGAGACGGATAACGCATGCCAGTTACACCTCTTCTGAAAGCACAAGGAGGAGCCATAAACAGCTTCTTGCACATGATCTTCAACTACCACAACTCACAACAAGTCGCTCAAGCCCAAACTTCAACACCGTATTCCAGAACCCCCTCGTCTATTAGTGATGTTCTCAACTTGGACATTCATTGCTTTTGCTCCGGTTGGCTTGTGCAAAGATCTATCCAACACTGACCCTTGTGCTCCCTCAACAGTTTTCAATCATGCACCTTTCATCCTATGTCAACACCCGTCAACAATTCCATCCTCAAATCCTGTAGCAACGAGTGCCACAGAACAAGGAAGATCATTTGGGACCTTGGAACGGATGATCCTGGGTTCTCTCAAATTGCCTGAGGTTCTTGTCGGGGGACAAGCTTTTGGGGCTTGCCTGCAGACATGGCACTATACAGGATCTCTCTCACCTGCCCTTGCAACTTCAAACGGAACTTGTTGGTATTTGACGTCTACCAAATTACACAGAAACCTGATCCTCTACAATCCTGGCATGATGCTGGTATGATTTGCCCCGAGACCCTGTTCTCACTGCTTAACAAACCCTATACAGCATATACACCCCCGATCTAAGGTTGGATTTAAGGCCCTGATGAAGGCCCTCAGCCTTTGTATAGGGGTTCTAGAAGCCCTTCCAGGTACATGTACGCACGTATATGTATGTATATATATATATTTATATTTATATATATATATTCGTTTATATACGTATGCATGTATGTGTATATACACATACATGACCACACATACACAGCATTGATGCTAGCTACATACGGGGACCCCAGGATAAAGGCTCCACACACGGCATAGCTTTAACATACCCCTACCCCCACACTTTCGGCTTCGTACACCTCAAAACCTTGTCATCATTTTCTTTGTTGAATTTATGGGTTCAACTAGTACCCTCCTCTAAACTACCGCCCCCTGGGTTCCCCCTTAAGTAAACCTAATTATCCCTAGATAACCTTAATTGATGGGGCAAACCTAGGGGGGGAGTAGTATAGAGGGGGGTACTAGTTGAACCCATAATCAATTCCTGCACCTCGATAGGACCTATGCCCCCTATAACACCCTCACATAATCCCTACATTACCTGTCCCCTCCCTAGCAGCCCTAGCATCAGAGACGTCCAGATCTTCCGAGGATGAGCAAACTGCGAAACATCTCTGGGAGCCTGAGCGAAGCACACGATTTAGGATCCAAGGTTTAGGGTTTTCGGGTTTAAGGTTTTGGGGTTTAGGGAGGATTCAGGGCATATTCGTTCTTCTGCGGGCACCCACATGCAACGTGTCAAGTGGTGACAGGATTCAGGGAATCCTGCGATACCCTTTGTGCCCCAAACCTTGTGAATTCTGGGGGTGTGGTGTACCAAGGTCACGCAGAGCTTGGAATATGAACCATAGGATTGGGTGTTCCGGTTTGGGGTTTAGGGACTTGGGGTTGGGGATAAGGATTAGGACTTGGGCTGAGGATTTTGAAGCTCTTTTCCTTTTAGGACTGGAAAGGCGGGCCGCAAAGTACGCATGTCGGGAGATGTGTTGGTGGTAAGTTTGTATGCTGTGCAGGTATTTGGACACATGGGGTTCCGGCTTCTAAAAAGATTCAGAATATGTATGGAATTTATATGCTGCTCGTGATTTCAGATGGCGAAGTTCCTGTAGAATTATCTGCTGTCATTGTAATCAGATGCAATCTCTCTAGTACGGTAAAAGTCATCTTGCCTTTTTCTAGCTATCACATATATGAATATCAATAAGCGGCAAAGCTTCTTACGCAGCGCGCCCCGTGCACATGGGCTGGTCAGTGTCGAGTAGGGCCAAGGATGGAATAGCCATGTACTATGTCAGAATACCTCAATAAGGCCGACAAATGTCCCAAACCTCCCAACCAAACAAAATCCTTAGCATAATCCCGCACAGCGGCGCAATAGCCTGTGGTAGCCCTTTCATGAGCAGCGCACGAAACCCTCAACCCTAAGCCCTAAACCCTAAAACATCTTGTCTGGCCTATGGTCAAGACAGTCCCGTACTCGTGCCGCAAGCTCGTTCTATCTCGTTTTACACGCTCCGGGCATGTTGCGGGGGGCTAAACTCCTCTTACTAGGCTTGAGACCAACTGGCGAAATCCACCACTATCTCGTCTGACAACACTTGACACTTGAGTCGGGCCCTGACTGTCATTTCTCAACAAATTTGAATTCAACACACAAAAATGCTGATCTTGTTATTTGGGGTGGGAAATCTCGTTCTACAGACTAAACGCATGATTTCCAGGACTTCTGACCGACATTATTAGAAATGTGTAAAGAGGCGGAACTTTAGTCCGTTGCTCATATACGATGCCCCATAACATTCTCGCAATAAGCAACAAGTAAATGATATACACCAAGTTTGCAAAGACAACCTCGGTAGCCCAGTAACCATATTACAATAAGGGTACCCGTTTTTCTGTTGGTATAATGTATCTGGGAACCCAGAACCCAAAAAGGGCAAAAGGGCACTACTGGGGTACCTAGAACAGCACCTTCGTGCTCCGAGCTGCTCTTTCGGAACCGACCAGGTTGGTGGTGGTCTCGGGGCCGCAACCTCCGCCACGGCGGCCTTCACAGCCTCCTGCTGAGCTCTTTGGCCATTACGGGATGGTCCCTATTTACTCCCCTTTCAGAATGCTTGAAAGAGTTCCTGTGACCCATCCACCCGTTCTCAACTACGCTTGCGTAAATACGCAAGCGTAGTTGAGAACGGAAACTAAATGTTAGATTCCCTACACCCTAAGCCCAGAAGCCTAAACCCTGGACCCAAAATCCTCAACTCACTCATTCAATCACTCAGTCACTCACTCAAAACCCCAACCTACAGATGGGTGCGCAGCATGTAAAGAGGCAAAAATTGTTTGAGACACATGGCATAGGGTAGACTTCTGTATATTTACGTATTAAGCCTGCACTCCGATTGGTCCTGTTTGTCCAGCCTGTCGTTTGAGCTAGAAATACTGAAGGCTGCGGTTCGAGGTGTTGGCCTCAAAAAAAGTCTTGACAACGTGTCGCGGCATTATGCAGGCAAACGAGAGCTTGATTCGTTGGTATAAGTGCTGCGTCCCTTCAAAGCGAGCTTAATGCATCATAGGCTGCTTCCAATAGCACACCTGCTCTTGGTCTTCTGAGTGCTTTGTAAATGTTTATACTTCGGATGGTCGTTCCACATTCGAAGATAACCTGCCTATCTATCTGTTCTGAGAATATGTCGTAACAGCCTGAATTAAATGTGATTCCCGCATTCAGCAAGCTGTCCAACATCATACCTGCAGACTCTTTGCAAGACCCTGTCATTTGTTCGAATCCTATCTATGTGCGTGGGTGGTATTTGGAGAAACTCTACAGCCTATACCTTCATATCCTTGAATCCCAAATGGGTAGTTCCCAAAATTAAGGTCCTTTTTGGTATCCCTGAATATTAGGTGCCGTAGTATAATATCACCCAAAAGGGCCCCAAATTTCTGAGAACAACCCAAATCCTGAACCGAGACGTTCTCCCAAGGCCTCGTGCAACTTGGCAAAGCAAAATGGGGCAACCAGGTCGGATGTCTGCCGCACTGTCGCATCCTCCGGCAGCAGGTGCCTGATTCTAGGAACCCTAAACCCCTAAACCCCAAACCGCAGATTGGGGTCTAGGAGGGTCTGCCGCTGGTTGTATTGTATAGCCACAATGGGGGTGTGCAATGTTGAGGATGAAGTGCTGAAGGGTACTAGAACCCCAATATAACATAAATAATATACTTTAATATGCTATACTATACTATAGCAATATTCTATAATATACTAAAATTGTGAGGGTTAAAGCCGGCTTTGACCCTCAAACCCTTAAATCCAAAGCCCATACACACCCTACACCCCAAACTCTCTTCTGCGATAATCAAGGCTAAAACAGCTTAATCTTTATCATAGAGACCCAAATAGGACGCCCAGAAAGGTTTAAGTTCTTCTGTCGGCTAAGTGAGTTAAAGTGGTTAAGTGAGTTAAAGCCTCAAGCAGAAATCGCGGTCTGAAGCTACGTCCTCACACCGAGAGGCTACCCTAACCCGAATAAACATGGAAGAAAGTATGATACCAAACAGCTTTACACAGATCCCTTTTTGGGCTTCCATGCTTGTTTGGCGGAGTATGCTGCCTGCAGAGTTCTGGTATGGCTCAAGACCAAGATTAGGGTTTAGGCTTCATGACAGGGTTGGGTTTAGGGTTTGGGGCTGAGGCAGACTTAGCCCGGATCTACCTCAAAGCTTCCTGGCACTTGTTGGGGGCTTCGGGTGAGTGAGGCAGATGTAGAGATGCCTGTTAACATGCCGAGAACCTGAATCAGCGCGCCGTACCGGAAGTCTTTGAAGCACTAACGCAACAAGCAATAAATATCTTAGGCTTTTAGGGTTTAGGGTTTAGGGTCTATATGTATTTTGGCTCTTTTGCGTCGAAAGTGCAGTTGAGTCGCACCTCGACGAATTCCCCTATATGATCCCTAGAAGAGCCCCGGTAAATTTCCTTAAAATCCTGGTAGACCTGGGGTCCCTAGAGGGCACTTGGAGACACCCTACTGTTTTTACTAGAAACCCTGCATTACATGAGGATGCTAGTACATTAAGGTCATGCAGATTTTTAGTATCCACCGTCCGTCTTGCAAGGAGAACATTGGGCAGCAGTCCTGGTAAGCTTTTCTGCGCATTGACACAAGGCGGGTACGCCGAATGCTTCTTCTACTGCGGCCTCCAGCCAATCAAATGGCACTGGAAGTGACGTGGGACTTGTCCGCAAATCTTCCAAACGGGAATTTTCCTGGGGGATCTTCAGCTTCATAATATACTATAATATACCATAACATACTGTAATATACCATAATATACCATAATATACCATAATATACCATAATATACTGTAATAATGCTGCAATTAATATACTCAGGCAGGTTGAGGCTGCCCAAGCGACCCTTCCTGTTTGCTTGAAA
>CAJNIZ010009187.1:3599-13704 GCA_905231905.1 Symbiodinium pilosum
AAAAACCCACCACAAACATGGTTTTGAACGAAAAATGCGCCCGTCGCGTACCGCCAAAGCCTCGAACTTGGGCGAGGCTGAAATTTCACGCGGGATGGTCAGGCTGGACTAGGCCACCCACAATGGCGGGGGGCGGGGGGGGCTGGCCAGGCTGACGTGTCTCTAAGGGGGAGTAGAGGGGGTTTTTTAAGGGATGCATCGGCGAATATCTGAGATTAGGCTTTACCCTGGGCCTCCTATGTAGTTCACTTTCGGGTGGCAATCATCCCCTACCGAGACGAAAACACAACAAACCCTTTAGATGCCTGTCGGTAAAGCAGGCTTATGCGTTTTACATGATCAACTCATCGGCTATCTTTTTTGCTCAGTCTTGGCCTGAGCACCTACACTCAAACTGCCAAGCCCGTAGCGGGGAGCCTCCAACACTGGCGGGTCAAACCCTAAACGCTGAGTCCTAGCCCGAAACTGGAAACCGCCAAAACTAGGGACCCCACAAGATCTCCCTCAAAGGACATGTGACTACTCTAGGTACTTTGGAGGGTCAGGGTCATTAAGTATGTATACATACTGACAACTCGTATATCTCACGTAGTGAGCCGCTTTTCCCCACACAAAACAGCACCCCTGACCTTCCAAAAGTAGACAGTAGGTTTACAAGATTTCGCGTTACTTTCAGCATGCTGTGTCTCAAGTATCAGGTTGGTTTCCATGAGGCTTCCACAACCCTGAACCCCAAGTCCTAAATGACCCTAAACGGCATGGCTACAAGTAACGCATTGTGGAAAGTTGCTGTGTGTGCAGGTGGCGCTCATGCAAAAATTGTCTTGGCCCACAGTCGTTTCCCTGATGACTGCTTGGGAGAACAGGCCAGGGGTGCAAGCTATAGTTTCCATAAACAGGGGGAATCCAGTAGACCCCAACATACAATAATCATTGTTATGGAGACCCCGCCAAAACAGTGTACCCTTACTTTTGGGAAACTCACTCGAGAATTTCAAGTTGTTTTTCCCTGCGTTCCCAAGAAGCCTTCGGGGCTTCCAGGGTGTAGCCCAAAGCTCGCAAAAAGGTCAGGGTTTTGGACTTAGTGTATAGTGTGCCCGCAATTTGACCCCAAGAAAGAGTTTACTAGGGATCCTTCCCACGCAGGGGCTCAACGTTACGCTCCGTACAATTGTGCGGCTATTGATGGCTTTGCGTCCACTCATTTTGGTAGAAGCATGGATAGTATAGGGGTCTAAATAATTACCACTATCATGGTTCCATATTCCTTGTAGAATTATAGTATATGGTACCTCAAATGGACCTCAAAATGATATTGATAATTATTTTGGCCCCTGTAGTAGTCACGAATCTTATGCCTTCTTAATCCTTGCATCTCTACAGGAAGAAGGTATACCCTCAAGCTCTACTCCAGGCCCCTGCAATATGTGACTCCATATGGAAAGTAGGTTGAAGGGCGATGTTCTGAGCCTGCTGCCAAGTTCACTCAAGACACAGAGGGGGATTCCACGATAAGCATCCTCCGCTATATACACTAATCGTAGGGTCGCTCAAAGGGGACGTGATTTTTGGAAGCCCCCAAGTGGCACGAGGAACAAGAACCGTTTAGAATGGCCATTGAAGTATTGGAATTCCGGCATTTCAGGCCCGCCCACATGGGGGGTTTCCCAAAATTAAGGGTACCATTTTGGGGTCCCAATAATAAGGATCATAATATTTTGGGGTCCATATTGGGGTCCCCGTATTTTGGGTAACTACCACATGGAGCTTCGTCTTCCAGAGAGATCTGGAATTCATAGGTTCTTCTAGGGCCTGCTCAAGGCCTTCTATTGCAGGATTGGTTCTAGAGGTTTGAAAGAGATGTCCAGCGCAGCTTGGTTGAGTTTAGGGTAAAGCCCCAAGAGTTGAAGCAACAAGAAGTCTGTAGGCAGTTGACAGCAACACCTGAAGCTGCTTCAACAAAAACCCTTCATCCTGACTTTAGATTACGTGGTTCAACTTGCCTCAGAACCCTAAGCCTCAACCAAGCTGCATGCAGGCAACAGCGCTTGCATTACTTGGCCTCTTGGCTCAACGGCTCAAGATTGTGGTCCCTCTGCGAGCACACTAAGTGTATCTAAGTGTAAGGGGCTGCTCTATACTGGAGACCTGAAAAGGGAGCCATAGCATAATATAGTATCATATAGTATAATATAGTATCATATGGTATCATATCGTATGACATACTATAATACATAGTTTTGTCAGCCCTTCGGGGGATCCACCCTTGCTCAGGGTCAAGGGTGAGGGCGTGGCAAGGTTTGGAACATGTTTTATCCACGTTCCCAAGGATCCAGAAGCTTCAAACCCAGGGTTAATTTGTGGAAGTATATCGGGAATACATATTGGGGTAATTATTGCGTAAAGGGGAGTTGATGTTTGAATCCATCCAATTCAGGGGTCTGAGTGGGGTTTGGGGTTTAGGGTTGCGAAGCCCTTGGCAAAATGGTGGAATACTGTGAAGTAAGATAAGCCGCTCTACATACAACAGGGCTACGCGGGCTCCGTGACAGGCTGCACACGCTACTGGTGAACTCGAGTACTTCAGAGACGCTTACAGTCCCCCCAAAGCAAGCATGCAAGTCCCAAAGAACAAAGATCACTGTCCGCTTCAAGCGTACCTAAACCCCTAAACCCTAAACCCTAAATCGCAGCTAAGGGTTCAGGGGTGAGTGTAATGCAACGAAACCTCTGAAGTATGACCTGTACAGGTTCAGGGTCTTGCCTTTTGTCGCGCTTAGCGCGCGGAGGTACTTTGGGTAAAGGAGCATGTCACAAGGATAGCCACCAAAAAGTCTACTCTCCTCCTATTGGTCTACTTCGCAGGTGGCGTGTCTCAAGCTCACGGTCTACATAGGCTGTAAAGCTTAGGCCCCAGTTTGGATCGGAAGCGTCAAGCTCCCATTCCCACATGACGCGTAGGATCGGAGCCCAGGACCCGAGTGGTTCTCAGGGAGTTCAAATGAATTACCACATCCTGGTTATCATCCGAAGCTCTTGAACCCTAACCCCATAAATCCCTAAGACCTAAACACGAAGCTTCAAATCGCAAACCTTGGATCCAGAAAATCTCGAAACCCTACAACTCTAAATCCCTAAACCCTAAACTCATACACACTACCTAGACCCCCAAAAGATGTAGAAGAATAGCCCTAAAGGCCATTATCTTACATACTTTTGGGGTAATAGAACCCTAATATAACCCCAATATAACCCTAAATAGTAGTTTCCATTTTCTTTTCCATTATCCCAATATAAAACCTATAATCCCTATATAACGCCTATATATATAAACCATTATAGTAGCTTCCATTTGATTTTCCATTATCCCAATATAACCCCAATATACTATAGTAGTTTCATATATACATATATAAAGCCTGTCCAGGTGATGCCATTCATGGAGGGTGGATCTTTGAAAAATCGGATTTCGCAAGCCCTCATGCCCGACGCAGAAGGCCCCGTACCTAAGACTACCAAGAGTTTCAGGTTTGCATAAGGTGTAGGGTTTAGGTAGGTGGTTTTGGGTCAGGGCCGAAACACAGAATCAGTTCTGATTGCTCTGGGTGGTGCTACGGGTGTATATAAACACTGTCGATGCTGGTGTTCTTTTTGAGACCTGCCGTTTTATGAACCTAACGTTTACTACGCGCCTGGCCTTGAATGCCGCTGGTGGAGCCTGCTGAAGTTGTTGCTGTCTTCCTGTTGTTTGTCCGACGCCCCATATATATGGTTTACTCATGCATCATATGTCCCTACATATTCGTGTGAACCTTTGCATATCTGCATGCCTATATAGCCAGATTCTACTCATGCTGGTACCGCTGTCATTGTCAAGTTTGTGCTTGTCCTCTCACTTACACCGGCTCACGAAGATGAGGGTCTCTGGTTTTGAGCCAAGGCCGGCTAAAGGGTCCAGCAAATAGAACCTCCCAATAATCCCCTAGCTACCCCAATGCAGCACCTTTGTGTCGGTGTTTTTCGTGCTTGTTTTTTGGATCCTTCAGTGGGCCTAGGAAATGCGCTGGTTGGATCACTACCACACAACCAATCCACTGATCCGTCCAGAATTGTGTAGGATCCCATGTGTTTATCTTTGTGTAGGGGTCCGGGCGTCATATAGTAGGCCCACCCTAATCGCCTGCAAGCTAACATGGAAGCCCCATAAGACCCCCGGTTTGAAACAGAGTCTACTGTCGACCCCTGCTTAATAAAGCTCCTCCTTTTAAGGGCCTCAATATTAGGATCCCTATTATAGTCCCCATTGAGGGGAGAGGGTTTATTAATCGGGTCTACCTTAAACCTTAAACAGTACTTACCATTTTCCTTTCCATTATCCCTATATAACCCCCGTATCCCCTTTTTTAATTATGGGTCTGCATTATGCAAGTCTGCTTTGCGGGTTGCATGTTGGTTTTGGAGGGAGCGCGAACCATTTAATAACCGGTTTAGGGTTTAGGGTTTAGACCTTACACCAAAAATTGTTCAATTTAGAAAACCAAACCCAGGCGCAGACTCTAAAGTCTGCCAGCCGGTCCATCGGTAATGAATAGTACGAAAAATGACCCAATCGTCATTGTACTTATCGCCCAGCTGTAACCATAGTAGTGGACTCAGGGGGCCGCTGTCTGGCGACAGATACCCATGGAACTCCCTCAACCCAAAAGTCCAAGTATCCTGCAGGCGCAGACCCACTGACAAGAAGCACCTCAAGCTTCAGTATACGCCTTGGCCCAAGATATGTGTGTCGTTTCAATAATACTGCCCCCACTCATTAAAAGCTGGACAACCCAATGCTATGACAATCAAGAGCCCTTGAATATGACTTCTATTATAAACCCTAAGCCCTTGAACCCTGTTAATGGCTGCGGGGCAGGACCCAAGTTTTTGTTCACGCATGGATTTCAGGCAACGACGAGCCCAAATCATCTTGAACAGAACTGCCCCTAAATCCTAGACTCTAAGCCCTAAGCCCAAATTGTTCAGAGCTGTCATTTTGGCAGCGCCAGGCTGCGGAACAAAGGCGCGACGACACCAAGCAAAAAGAAGATTACGTATGCGTTGAGAACCCCTCCCTGATAGCAACCCATGTAGGGCCTCTTTCAAGGGCATATACAGGAGATATGTAGGAATATATCTATTTCGGATTTGGGGTTTTATCCCAACAATGAGGAATCAAACGGAAAAGAATGGACAATGACATGGAAACTGGGATGGTTCAAGGGTTAGTAAGGAGCAGAGGTTCCACAACTTAAGGGTACCTTTGTGTAGGGGTCCCCATAATCCGCCTATTTATGGAAACTACCGCATCAACACATGTCTGGTAATCCTTTACCCCTAGGAAGAAAGACCCCTTGGGGCTTAGAGCTTAGGGTTCATAATAGGATTCTTTACCCCTAAGAGAAACGACTCCTAAGGTTTAGAGATAAGCGGATTGGATATTCGCATTGTTCTACACTACAACATGTTTGTAATATTTGATATCATGGGGGTGGGAGGATGTATATTGGGGGGAGTGGATTTGTCTCGTTCGAGGTGTGGGGTCGAGTTGCTTTTTGTGTGCATGTCATTGCTGTTGGGACTCAAAGTTTTTCGTCATGAAAACTTTGGTGTAGAGCGCCATGACTCTGTGGGAGGAGCCCTGAAGGTGTTTTTGTCCTTTATCATCCCTGCAAATCATCCCCAAATCTTAAACCCTAAACCCTAGTAGTGCTCATTCGGGGAGAAGCCAGGCGGGATGCGTACGGCCTAAGGGCGGATGATATTGGAACCCAAGAAATCTTCTGATTGAGCCGTACAAGCTTGAGATCTGCCGAAAACCAAAGCAACTCCCCAGACCCCTGAGAGAATCTAGAAAGTAGAACCCCCATTATGGTACCTTATACTACTATTGGGTAATTTCTAGGAACCCTTAAGAGGGATCTACTTTCTAGATCCGCCCATGGGTCTGGGTCTGAAACTCAGCCATGAGAGTAAGGTGAGAAACATTTGGGAGCCTGGTACTTGCAGTGCCTTCATGGCGTGGCCTACCTCCATGCACAGGGCGTGCTGCACAGAGACATTAAGCCGGACTCGTGTCGCCAAATCTTCAAATCTCGGATTAGTCCATGTATTATGAGAGGTATAATAGTTGTCAGAACGCCTGCGAGAGCTCCGAGAATGATTTCACTGTTGCGCCAAGATGCTTTGGACAGATTTCTACGGACATGCTGCATATGCCCTGCCGAAGGATCTGAAAGAGTTTATGGCACCATCCAAGCATTCACCCATGTCAGGACAATTTGCTCTTGGGGCAGGGTGGCATATGCCTTCAGAGCCTTGTCTGCAGAAACTGTCCAATGTGACGATGGCAGACGCCTGTGCTGATAAGTTTTCCTTGTAATGGGGACAAACGGGAAAGACAATGGATAATGCATGGAAGCCGGGGTTACATAGGGGCCATAGTAGGTGATAAGGTGCTTTTGGCAGCCCCAACCCCCAAAATACGGACACTACTATAGTCATGTGATAGCTATAGGCTATAGGGTTCTGATCTGGAAGGTTGTCATCAAATGATCTACTGTCGATACTCGCCTAGGAGATATTTACCTCCAAACCTCACTTAACCCCAACATTTACGCCCTATATATGTATGTATGTATATATATATAGAGATTCACCCCATTCATATGTAGGAATTATTCACTGTATCTCAAATGCAGCAGCCCAGGATTTGCGATCTGGGGAGTGCCATGCGGCTACCTGGAAAGGGCCCGCACCCCCGGAAGGAGCACAGTCCAGCCGCGATTAGCGTTTAGGGCTTTGGGTTTGAAGCTCGGGGAGGGATGCAGCCGGCAGCTTGCCAGTCTGTGCTCAAAAGAGTTTAGAGTTTAGAGTGGGTGGTTTAGGGTGGAGTATTTTGAGCAGCCTCTTCCCGAAAACTCCCAAAGTGAGTGAGGCCCCTTTTGGGTTTTGATTTGCGCGTTGCCAGGACGCATCTGTGGAGGCGCCCATCACCACTCCTCTTTACTCGGCCCCAGAGGCACGATCAAGGTTTAGGGTTCAGGGTAAGAAGCGCAGTTCTGGTTGCAAGAGCTTTAGGCCGCAATCTATGTGCTTCCGCAACAGCAGTTCCATGGCTACACGCATGTGCGGCCCATGAATCGTTGGGGTGAAGCGGCAGCTGCGGTGCTGCTCTTTTAGACCCTTGTCCGCTTACTCAGCTGCCATCCACCCCAAACAATGGAACCTCTGGAACCCCTGTCTTACGGGTTCTTCGTAGGGAATAATTAAGGAATATAACTATATAATCCTTACATACTCCCTATGTGTATAATACGTTCCCTTATTCCCTACTAACAACCAGTAAGCTACTCTGGCATACCCTAGAAAGGGGCCATCGTTATCGGCCGTTGCCATACGGACCTCTCCTTGCACCTGCTCCTGCCTCGCGAAACCCTAAACCGCGTCTCGCTGCATGTTTGGAGGTGGCAAAGTGGCAGCGAACCTCAGCATCTTCTGACATGTGGTCTGTGGGTGCCACGTTCTATGAAGCTAGAGCCTCAGTACTTTGAGGCTTGGGGGACGCGGTGAGTATGTTATATAGGGGGTTGTAGGGGACTTAAGACACCTTTCTGATCTACTTACTAAGTCCCCTGAGCTTCAGCGGCCAGTCATAGTTGCTGTTTGAAGTTGGCAACTGAATTTTGATCTTCAATGAGGGTATTGTCAGTGGCGTTGCTGATTGTCCCAAACTTCACACCCTAAATCCCACAACCCCAAACCCTAAAACCTGAACTGCTGTTTCGTGACTGAGGCAATTACTTTGCAGACTCTCGCCCCCCCTCGTTTCAATGGGCCACAGGCTGGTCCGTCGGCTACCAAACTGGCCAGTTTGGAGCTTCAGGGTTTAGGGCTTAGGCCTTAGGTGGAGGGTTTGGGGTTCGGGGTTTAGGCTTTAGGGTTACGGGTTCAACTTTGGTGAGGAATATAGGCTTCTTTCAGCATCCTGTTGAGAAATGCCCAACTACCGGACCTTACCCTGCACGGTGATGCCCGTGAATATAAATGGTAGTCTCCATAAGTAGCAGAACTCCGATCTAGACTTCCAAATGCTAAGATCCTTCTTTTCAAAAGGTACCTCCAATCTGGAGAAACGCTCAAATAGTCTGAAGAAGACCTTGCCTAGGGTTCAGGGTCTAGGAATTTGGCCAGTGCCACCCAGCTGTTGCCAGCTGTTTGGGGTTAGACGTGCCCCAGCACTTACCATTGCCATTTCTTGCGACGATACGGACCTTTGTGGCAACTATGCTCTTGGTACCACCTGAAAACAGAGCATGAGCAGTACGCCAGTACGCCCCAAACCCTAAGCCTTAAAGCAAAGAGGGTCTCAAAGGCCAACCCAGCTGGGATGGAAGTTTCTCAACATGTTCTTCTCAAGTCCACCACCCACTTTTGAGAACAGTTCAGATGAACTTCGGCCCAGACTTAATTTTGCAAAGAACTCCAAGGGCCAACCAAGTCAGCATTGAGAGTCCTCAGTGCGCTTTTGGACGACAACTGTTGCTCTGATTCGTGTTACCAGGGCCACTTCAACAAACCAAGATCCCTTAGTTAGTAGACCCCCCAAACAAGTGTTGCTCTTCTTCGGGGGACTGCAAGAGGTACCCAGAATAATTCTGAAGGTACCCATCTAGACCCTGAAAACCCTCAAGCCCTACAAACTCTAAGATCCTAATTCCTATCCCAGATCCTGAGAATGGTAGTTCCTAACCGCTAAGCCCGAAGACCTGCCCCTAAACCCTAACACCCTAAGACTTTCATCCCTGAAGCCCAACCTCGGTCTAGGGTTTAGAGGGTTTAGGGTTTAGGGTTCAGGAGGGAGGGGTCCTTGGGCAGGACGTCAACCCAGGCGCGTACGTGCAAGCCTGTTGCAAAAGGGTTCAGGAGGGTTTAGGTAATAATCACCGAAAGAAAGAAGGAAACACGAGTACAAACAGTGCAAGTGATAGTTATGATTACGCTTAGCATCAATTTTCTTAGTACTTTAGAATTACTAGGAAATTCCTGAACCCCCAAACCCGCATTCTACATCGTTGACTTCATATATTATATCCTTTTTCCATCTGATTCCGCCTGGTTTGAAGTCCTCAACTGATCCCTAAACTCCTAGGGCCGAACCCGAAGCTCTAAACCCTAATTCCCAAACCCTACACCCCCTAAACCTTAAATCTTAACAAGCCATGAATAAACCCCAAAACCCTAAATCCCAACAAACCCGCCCTAGACCCTAAACCTTAAACCCTGAACCCTTAAGCCTGAACCCTTAAGCCTAAACCCTGAACCCTAAACCCCTGCAGGAGTTGGGATCCTGGCTTGCTGGCCTGGCTGACTCTATGTCAGTGCAGAGCACTTGGGACGCGGTTGGGGGGGGCTACAAAGGGATGAAAAAGGGATTTTAGATGGGGTTAAAAAGGTGAGAACATGGAAACTACTCTTTGGGGATTAAGGGTTTGGGGCGTAGGGTTTGTTGGGGTTTCGGGCTCTTAGGGTGTTAGGGTTTACGGGTTTATGGGTTTAGGGCTTAGGCTTTAGGGTGTTAGAGCTTTGGGGTTTGGGGCTTTTAGGGGTTTCGGGTGTCAGGGTTTGGGGCTGTAGGGTTTGGGGGCTTCGGCGTTTGGGTTTAGGGCTTTAGGGTGTTGGGCTTAGGGTTTGAAGGTTTTGGGCTTAGTAGGATTTTCGGGCTTCGGTCTCAGGATCTAGTAGGTTAAGTAATACCGACAAATTAGTTATATATATATATGCTACCCCCCCCCCAAAAAAAAACCTACGTTTTACCGAAAAACCATGGCCTGCGCGCTAGAAAACCCCTTCCAAGCAGCCTTTCCTGGGAAATACATGCATTTCATTACGATCTTCCATTCATGAGACTGCAATGCTTGCCTGGCAGAGTTGCGCGTCACTGGTTGGGCAACGTACATTCACAGATAACACATACACACATACATAACTACATATTAACTGTACCTATAGAATACCTCCTAAAATTTATAATGCCCTTTCTATACCCTATACATACCTTATAGAA
>CAJNIZ010009188.1:0-13698 GCA_905231905.1 Symbiodinium pilosum
TAGGGTTTGGGGTTTTGGAGGGTTTTGGGTTTTGGGTTCAGGCTTCAGGTCTCGATTTTCAGGTTAGGGCTTGGGGAACTTGCTTGCAAAGCTGAAGCCGCACAAAAAAAAATCTGCAAAGTGTAAACTGCGAATCTTATGGAGATTATCCATCATCTAATGCTCGAGGTTGTATGCAACGCAGAATACCTGAGTTTCATGGGGTTGCATAGGGTTCGCGAAGCCTGAAAGTCTGCTCATGCAAGAATGCATACCTCACGCTTTATCTAGCCTATACACTTGTAAATCTGCACAGATCGTACGACTCGCATGCTTCAAAGATGCCGGGCGCTAGAGCAGTTATGAAGTTGACCATGTTCCACGCCGATGGCATTATGTATAAGCCACACCTTCGAAGTTTTTAAAACATGCAAATTTTTAACGTATCGCAGAGCATTCTCACCTTGCACATACGGTTGATGATGTCTACCCTGCACAATCTTATGAAACTTACCTGCCAGACTTTCCCAAGAGTGTCGGACACCGACGGTCATCCAGGATGTTGAGCATCAAAATCTGAAACCCTAAGCCGAGAACCCGCGAGTAGCTGTAGTCTGTTTTACATATGATATGGGTTATAAAGGAATTTAGCTAGAATGGCTGGACACTTCAGATGCCGTAGGTGTTCACAGCTGAGAAGGAGTTGCACATAAGCTCTGTTCCGCCAAGACGGCATGCAAGAACCTTTACATATCATACCTCCATCTTAGGTCCTGCCTCTACCCAGTAACCGTCTACAATAGGGATCATATTAAGGGCCATGTATAACTATATTATAAATGCTATCCAACTGTTGATGAGTGAGGGCAGTGCCCAACCTCCACAAGTAGCTTGACCTACTGCAGCGAATCTTACCTTTGGTTAGCTAGGAATGAAGGAATGGATCCTTGTGTAATCCCCATATAACCCACTATGGTAGCTTCCATTTTCTTTTCCTAAACCCTAAACCCTACCGTAGTTTCCATGTTCTTTTCCATGCTCCTTGATTCCCAGCTAACCAAAGGTATGTAATCTGACCGAAGGTTGATGGACTTTGTCTTAAGTGTTCAGAATCTTTTGCAACATTGTTGACCTGTGGGCAAGTCCTAGAACTCTTCAGGGTTTAGTGTTTTTTGCTCTTCCAACAGCCTCGCGCCCTTAGAGAAGGCCTAACAGCTAAGACCTAAATTCCAAAACCCCCCATACACCCTTGAATGCGAGCGTCGAATGACCCCTACGTAAGTCGCCTCTGATCGCCTTGCAGTCTCTACAGATCCCGGGTGTTCCTCAACCCTAAAACCTAAACCCTAATCCCTAAACCCGAAACCCCAATCCCGAAACCCTAAACCCTAAACTAAGTATACACCGCATTTCGCGAAACTTCCATAGACGCCGCAGAGCCCAAGAATTCCCATCATTTGCTCCTGAAGCTGCAGTGCAACCTGCACGCAGTTTGGGGTTAGGATTTAGGGTTTAGGATTTAGGGTTTAGAATGGTTTAGACTTTAGGAATTAGGGTTTAGGGCTTAGGGTGCAACATCGGAGCTGTGCTTTCTTCTGTGGTTTGGCGGTTGGGGCTCGGTTTTTTGGAGGATGGTTTTTCCATCTGGCAGAAGTAGAGGTTAGAGCTCGGCTTACTGGGGGCTAAGTAGGGAATAAGGGAATATATAGGGAAGGGTACGGGGTTTAGGGCTTAGAGTAGGGATTACAGAATCCGTTATATGGAGATTACATAGGGATTACATTCCAATATTCCCTCCTAACCTCCTTACATTAGGCTTGTCAAATTATGGGCTCTTGGGCGCCTGGCGTAAGACTGCTCTTCATGCGATACCTTAGCAAAAGAGCCTACAGGGAACTTCAAGAATTAAGAACCACCCGGAAGGCCAGAAACAACATGTTCCTAACGCAACCCTAGACCCTAAACTTCTACAGACTCTCAGGACCCCTACTACCTGGTACCCCACTACCCATCCAAAATAAGAAGAAGGGGCATGGCCTCAGTAGTAGTGGGGTATCACGCAATGGGGGTCCAAAGAGTTCCTAGAATAAACCATAAACGTTAAGCCCTAGACTCTAAACCTTTTTTGTTTCTGCTTGTTTGGCGTTGTGTGGCTATCTAGGCAAGGCAAAAAGGAACAAAGATCATCTTCATATGAGCTATAGTCTAAACTCCTGGTCTCCCCCTTAATATCTCCTGTAGTAGTCCCTTGTATAATCCCCTATATAATCCCCCTTTAAGGAGCCTTTGACCTGATATGTGCCAACCCGAACTGGGTTTAGGGTTCTGGGTTCTAGGTTTAGGGGCCCAATTCCTTGTGTTTTGCGATGTTCCTAGCAGGTCCTGCTAAACCTTACACCCTCACTCGGATCATAACGTCCAGGCTATAACCATTAAAACCTGTCCCCAAACCCCAATTCTTCAACCCAACACCCCTAAACCCTAAATGCCTAAGCCTCACATAAGCTCTATAAACCGCTCCTATAAACCCGGTTTCCATATAGATCCCTTAATTCCAAAACCAAACCCCTCAAACCCTAAACCCCCGAATCCCATCTTCGTAAATTTCCGGCCTGGAGGCGCTGTAGACGAGCCTGTCAACACAGCTCTTGGGGGACGAGCAAGGGATATTGCAGCACCGTTTGGAGCCTTGGGGTTTCCCAAAGCTAGTCCCTTTCGAGAAACTCTGGATAATAGACATATACCTAGGGGACTTATAGGGAGATTGTTTAACAGGATACCTTGTATGTCTGCCAAGAGGAATTTGAAGCAATTCGCGCCGGGCGTTGGCGCTGTCAGCAGATGCTTACAAGATGCAAGGCGATCCTCAGAGAGCCCAATACCCGTTAATTAAGGAATATAACCTAAATGGTACTAGAGTCCCTAATATGATTTAAGCTATATTCCTTGATTAAGGGGTATTGGACTCTCTGGGTAGGAGCTTTTATGGCTAGAAAGCCCCCATGCTGTACGGTGGAATGATCAAGGTACGTTTGGATGAAGTCTACGGCCTGTTTAGATACAACAGACTGAAGATAACGTGATGTCGTGGGTCTTCATGGGGGAGATGGATTGCTTGTGAAGGGATTCCTAGCTGATGAGAAATCAATGTTTTCAAAAGAAGGGTCGAACTGCATGTACTATTCGCCGAGAACCATCTAGCTCTCCCCCCTACCAACCCGTGTCCACTTCCTTTCCAAGTTGGTGGGCGGCCTGTTCAGGCTGACCGAACACCAAAATTTCAGGACTTCTGAGGCTCAACAGCTTGAGAGTAGGGGCGTGTAAGCATTTTGCCATTGTTCGGGCCCAAATTACGTTAGGTCACATGCAAAACAGACTGCAGGACGGTCCCGCAGGCAGGCGCACGATAGAGTTTACACTCGCATAGCTTAAAAAACCTGATTCGATGTGAAGCACAAGACCCCTGAGAAACCTGAAGTACCGGCGGCCTCTGTTTTTGAGATGTCGATCTTCCAATGTGAAACTGTCAAGAGTCAAGAAGCCTTGAGGACGAGGATTATAGACTACGGTGGCCTAACATGACCTTCGAGTATAGCCCCCCTTAAGTAGACAGAATATGGTTTTGGGGTATAAGCTCCCTATATACCCCATATTCTATCTACTTAAGGGTTTAGTGGTTTTATTGGGGTGAAAAAAAGGATAATGGAAAAGAAAATGGAGACTACTATTTAGGGTCTAAGGTTTGGCTTAAAGTTTAGGGTACCCCCTTAAGTAGATAGAACATGGCTTTGGGTATATTATAGTAAGATCCCCGTATACCCTATATTCTATCTACCTAAGGGGACTCTAAACCCTACACTCTAAGCCCTACATGCCTACATGGGAAGGTATGACGTTGGAAACTACAGGTCTGAATCTTAGAGTCTAGGACATACTGTTAGCTTAGAGTTTAAGGTTTAGGATTCTTGGTTTAGGGCTTAGGGTAGGGAATCACGGAATGCATTCTATAGAGATTCTACTCCCTTATCCCCTACTAAACCCCGGAAGTTGGGGTTTAGGGTGGTTAGGATTGAGGGTTTGATCCAGCAGTGGGAGACCACGAAACGGCCACCTGGTCGACACCCATTGAGTCTTTGGCGAACCCCTCTGAACTCTCTACCAGTGAAAGGCAACCTGGTTTAGGACATCCTCCACTAAGAGTTTCTTAAATTGATCACTGGGTTGCCCAAAGGGAACTCGACTCAACTTAAACCCTAGACCCTAAACCCTAAACCCTACCTAAACCCCGAACCCCTAGATCACAAATCCCAAAGGCTCAACCCACTTTTTCACCATGAACCGGAAACCCTGGGTTGCACCAAAGGGAACTTTATGTATACATCCCTTGGGTCATTCCGCCTTACAGTAACAGTTACCACAAGGGGTAATAGGAGTTATAGTCGCTCCTGAATAAGCCCCCTTTAAGGAGAGTTACTGGGTGGGGAATGACCCAATACATCCCCCACTTCAAACTTCAACCTAGGGCCCTTACATGGGGTAATCACAGGGAAGGACTCTCTTCGACATCCCCTACAAATTAAGGAGCTTACTTATTGAGAACTATCAGGCCTATGAAGCCTCATCAGCGCTTATTAGGCCTCATTGGTTTGGGCCATGGCAGTCCTGTGATATCCCTCAATCAAATGTGAGCCCACCTGCTCTTCCTCTGACAGCACTTGCCCTCCTCGGCTTCGCACAACGAGCGTCACGTATTCTGCCTTGCATTGGGATTTCGGTTGGATGGTTTAGGGTTTAGGGTTTAGGGTTGGATTTGGTATGTAGGCTTGGGGTTCAGGATTTGTCTTGACGACTTCATCAAGAGGATGTTAAAACGATCACCACTCATGGCTGTAGGAAGAACAACACAATGCCTTCCCAATAATAGGGGGTTGTTGTTCGGGAATCTCTTCAAGAAGGATTACAGTTCTCAGGGCGACCCCAAGATGCTGAGAATACGCATATTCCTACTGCGGGTAGTCTCAAGTCTAGCAATATCTACCTGCATCTATCCTCAAAACCCTACCTGCGTATAATTCCCCCTAGCTACGCTTATGTAGGTTGCCTCTACTCTAAGTAGGGATATATACCCAACTATAAGATAAGTAATTGCTAAATCCGATGAGCCTCCAGTCAGGGCTCAAGACTAGAGCTGCAAGCTCCCCTAAACCCTAAACCCTAAACCCTAAACCCAAACCCTAAACCCTAAGCATCTGTATGCTGAACCCCCGAAGCGCCCTGCAATGGCTTAATAAATCATCCGCAAATCACCAAACCCTAAACCCGAAGCCCTAAACACCAAGCCCTAAACCTTGGGTACTGCCCCCTCCCAGTAACAGTCTATATTAGGGGTCCTATTAAGGGCTATAGAAAACCCTATTATCATTATTATCCAACTGTTACTGAGGTGGGGCAGTACCCCACCTAAGCCCTAAACACCAAGCCCTAAACCCCTAAAGCCCAAGCACCAAACCCTAAACCCTAAATCCTCAAACCTCAAACCCTAATCCCTAAACCCCTAAAACCCTAAACCCCAAACCCATGCCACCTGTAGTCTGAGTCGGGAGAGGGTGTCCTCACCCAACAAGGAGGTGAACTTCACCTGAAGTGCTGTCGGCGGTACTTGCAGGCCCACGGAACTTACTGACTACGTCTATCTGGCACCCTTTAAAAAGATTTATGATCATAGGTATACATAGGTCTCAGGGCTTAGGGTTACTATTTATATCCGGGACCCTTTTAAACAGGTTATAACCATAGGTATACATAGGGCTTAGGGCTTAGAGTTTAGCGGTTCGGCGGACGCAAGACGACATGGCCTTTGCGCATCAGACGTTGGCATCTTTACCTTTGCTTGAGGGCCTGAGGTTACTCTAGGTAAGCCCAAACAGGACATATTGACCCTGAACCTGAACTTAATAGTTTCCTCCGGCGTGAGATTAAGATCGTGCCGCTGTTCAGGTAGATGAATTTAGGTCAGACCGTCACAGCCAACCACGCACACCCTTCTTTTATTGCGCTGGATCTCAAGATCTCGGTGCAGTGGCAGACGAAGGATGTACTCATTCGCTAACGCTATGCAGTTGATCCCATTAGTTACTTGAGCCATGAGGGCGTGGGCGGACATATTGTGTGGCGGAGCCAACACCATGATACACAAAAGCATATCTGCAAGACCGTCTCCACGCTGTCATTGCATGTCTCTTCACACCTCCCCCATATACCTAAACCCTACGCCCTAAACCTCACACCCCAAATCATAAACCCTAAACCCCAAACACTACACCAACCTGTTCTAGAAACTGCGCAGCCCAGTAACCCGAGAGAATCCTGTTGGCCGCACGGATGCCTTGCACGGCCAGGAGTGAAGGTTAAGGCTTACCTGTAACCCCAATAACCTACAGTTTTATGGGTTATACCTACTACTTAAAGGGTACTTACTACTAAACTCTAGGTTATTGGAGCCACAGGTAGGGTTTAGGGTTTAGCAGGGTTGAGGGTTTCAGGTCTAAGGTTTCGCAGGGTTACGAGCTCATAGTGTGAAGAGTTTGGGGGTGTTGGTTTTAGGACTTCCGGGTTAAGTCTTTGCAGCGTGGAATTCAATGTTCGGAGTTTAGGGTTGAGGAGTTAGTGTTCAGGGTTTCGGGTTGAGAGTTTAGGGCTTTGGTTTGGAGAGCTTCACTACGTTGAGGCTGTGGGCTTGCTCTTGGGTTGTAGCTCAAAAGCTGCTGCCTAGATGCGTATTGTTCCAGGTTCAGGTTACTTTTGCAATTAGGTTCACCGATGAGAGTTTGGGGGTTAAGGCTCACACGTTTGGGATGCAACTTTAGCGGTCCGGTGCCGCTGGGGTGGGCTTTTTCAGGTGATCCATGAATATGATGGGCTCTCAGAAAATGAAAGGACACAATATGTATAAACCCACAGTTGGATACCCACCCGACCGTTGGAAGCAATATCTCACAAGCGTGAAGGACTCAGTGCCTAGATTGCCCAGAGCCATGAAAAGCGTGGGCTATCTAACAGAAACGGTAACTTATATCTTATATCCACCAACTCGACTACGGAACACCCGAAATGCTATTGATAGGTACGAGACGCCATAAAATGTGCAAGGGTCCAGAAACAACGGCAGTGAGGAATATACCGTCACCCCAAACCGTCCAAATCCTTGGCTTTGACATAGCGCTGTCAATTAAGCAGCCACAATATCTGTGTATCATTTGGGCAGCGATAGTCCGTAACCCTCCGCCCTAATCCCCTTGCAGCTAGACGGACAATCTGAGCCTCCAAACCCGAACCCTACAGACTAACCCTAAACTCTACACCCCAAACCCTAAACGCCAAATCTGAAACACAGAACCCCAGGCCCCTATCAGAGCCACCTCTACAGAGTTCCCTAAGTCTTGCCTGGACCCCCGCAGCACGAATGCAGCGAAGCGAATATCGCCACCACCTTGTTGAGGTTTAGAGTCAGAGGCTAAGGGTGAAGGGTTTAGGGTTCAAGGTTTAGGGTCAAGGGTTTAAGACTCGCTTTTGAGGGTATATATGGCATATAGGGCTGTTTAGGTTTAGGGCTTAGAGTACCAGTAATGCAGAGTTAGAAGGGGTGTAGGGACTCAATGATTAATGCTTAGCATATCATATTCAATGCAGTTTGCCGGCTTTTCCGATCCCACCAGGAAAGTGGTACTAAAGGGAACCCTGTCAAGGCAGGGGGTCCCGCACCGCGACCAGACCTGCATTAATTCCAGGACATTCCTAACAATCTCCGAGAACATTTTGAGCAGGATTTCTTGGACCCAAAACTTGCGGATCCTAAACCCAGAACCCCCAACTACAGCAAAACCCGGAACCAAAACCCGGAACACCCCGCACCCCAACAAGGAGTTTTGCAAAGAAGCCTAAGCCCTTAACCCTAAACCCTATGCCACCACCATTGCACCTAGAATGATTGGGTTGCGGCTCAGGGCTTAGGGTGTCGGGTTCCAGGCTTAACCTCAAGGCCTAGGGTTACCCCAAACCCTAAACCATAAACCCTAAACCTTAAGGTCTAATCCCTAAACCTTGAGGTTTGGGGTTTAGGACCTCAACTGAAGGATCCTCCGGATGTTGAGGCATGATGCGGGGGGGCTCTCCAAGAATCAGGGGGACATGGGGCTGCACAAGGTGTTTACAGGAATATGTAAGGCTTGCGGCTTAGGATCCCCAACAGCTTGCAGTTTCTTTGGAGATTATAGCGTATTGGGGTCTATATGGGGCCCCCTATGACTCGAAACCCTCATATTAAAACTGAGGACCCCCTCATGCTGCATGTAGAATCCTAAACCCTGAACCCTTAACCAGGGTAGTCCGCAACCGAAGGATCGCGAAAAAGTTACGGCTACCTGACAGCCGGGGGGTTATATAGGAATAATGGAACATGCAAACTACATCTCACCCCCACGCAGTTGAAAAAGCTCGTAGGCGTACACGTTACAAGATTTGCTGCTGCATTATTGCATGCTTTTCTTTGCTGCAGAATGACCCTCTGATTCACACAAGTCCCAAACCCTCAACGGCAGCCGAATCACAGAGCGGCGTTGTTGTGAACCCCCACAGAGGGTCTGTACAGCCAATATCGCTGAATCCAATGTCGAGTTACCTCCTCACAGTGGTGTCAAGCTTTGCGGTTTAGGGTTCGAAGTTCAGGGATTTAGGCTAAATTAGGGCTTAGGGTTTAGGATTTAGGGTTTAGAGTTTAAGGTTTCGGGGCGGCCACAGCTTTGGATTCGGAGGATGTCTAACCATTTTAGGGCAGCGGACCTCCGTGCCCAAAGTTCTGTTAGATTAGGTTCAGTGCGCTTCCTGGTTGTCTTGGATACCTGGATGGACTTTGAACGGCAACTCTAAAACCCTAAACCCTACACTAAACCCTGAACCACCAACCTCTAAACCCTGAACCCCTAAACCCAAGCTCACAAAACTCAAGCCCCAACTCTACCTTGAGAAATCTGCCTGGTACCTGGGGTTAAGAGTTTAGGGTTTAGGGGTCCATCTTCCACACAAAGGAATGAATCCAGATCAGAGCTCCTTCTGCAATAGGAGGATTTCGGGTAACGCCAACCCTTTAGAAAAGTAAAAACCTACGACTATCATACGACTATAGCGGGGTCTGCATTTTGAAGGTCCGGATTGCTAAAACCCTCAACCCTAAACCCCAAACTCTAAACCCTAACCTTATTCTGGAGTGCAGTGCCCAAAAGAAGCATACGGAAATGATTCCGTGATGTCCCGCGGAAAAAAGAACAACAACTTCAACCTCAACTCCAAAGGGTTCAGGGTTTAGGGCCCAACTTCCATCCCTTGAGCTTTGAAACCCTACTGAGTGCTAGTTTTGGACATCTGTCGGGGGGACGTGATGTAAAAACATGGAACCCCATACTCCACTTGCAATTTAGCGTTTAGGGTGTAGGATTTAGGGTACTGTGCTGCTTCTTCCATTCTGATTGCGAACAATTTTGCCTCGTACACTGCTTGCAAAGCTTATGCTAAGTAGAGCAACGCTTAACTCTCTAAACCTGATTTGAGGCCATGATTTACAATTTAAGGTTCACTACACAGTTCTCTCCCCAAACCCTAAGCCCTAAACCTTAACCAAGAGACCGGGAACTTTACAGAAGCAGATATAAGGAGTGGTATTGGGTGCCTATGCGAAACTACCGACCTTGTAACTACCCACCCTGTCATATGAGGCGCTGCTAAGGGAGGTTTCAAATTAGGGTTAAGATGCAAAAAACCTTGGACCTTCAACCCTCCACACTGGTTAAACCTTCAGCGCTAATCCCCAAACCTCTGGACCCGCAACCTGCGCCTGGAAACCCTAACCTTTACGGCTCAAGGTCTAGGGTTCAGGGTGAAAGAACCCCAAACCCTGAACGGCTTCAGGTCTTTTAGTGAGAGCGGCCTGGAAGGCGAAATATTCCGACACCAGCGACATGATCCCACAAATGCCTGGAGAGGGGCATGCTAAGTGGAAAGTGTGTGGGACTGTCTCGAAGCAATCCCCATGTAATTTGGGTTATTCCCCCCTATAGCAACAGTTACAACAATGGACAAGAGGAGGTTATAGTGGCCCCTTAATACGACCCGCGTCAAGGACAGTTACTGGGAGGCTAAACCCAAAACCCTAAACATCTGCTTCGATGCCCCTTCTTCAGAACCTGGAGATGAGAACACTAAGCAAAACCCTACACCCTGGACCCTAAACCCTAGGCCCTATAAACCCTGAGCCCTAGACCCTATGCCCTAAGCCCTAGGCATTAAATTCGGTCTCTGGGATCGCTAGGGACCCAAGGGGTTTTGGGGTCTAGGGTTTGGGGTTTGGGATTTGGGTTGCAGAATCAATGCATGGCCTATGAAGAGTTTGGGTTTGGGATTCATGGTCTAGGGCTTCGGGAAACTACTACTAATTCAGGGACGACGTTATGCGAGTAAGGTCAAAACCATGTGAAAGTTTCCGAACCCTATCCTTGAAGGATTAAGGATGATTATGCGCCCGGCACCAATGAGGGTCTCGCAGCAGCACCATGCCAAAAACTATGCGACACCATGCCAAATCCGTCAATTTTTTGAACCTAAAACCTGGAGACTCATAAGCCCAACTTGGAAGTTCATGGTTGGTTACATCTTAGGTGGACCCCCACCCTGTAATGCTGGTATAAACGGAATATAACAGGGCTAATACAGTCACCATTCTCCCTTATGGTCCCTAAATCACAGGGCACTGAACCCCAAAACTGCATCAGCGAAGCCAAATTCGAGTTGAGGTTGCAGAGAAATGGGGATCAGTAGAGCACATTTCCATTCCAAGAAGATATCCCTGAGTCATATGGGACCTTTTTAATACCCCAAACCCTAAATCCTAAAACTCAACCCCGAACCCAAAACCCTAAACCCATCGCCCTGAAACTCTTTGGGGGTCATGCGGACTCGGGGCCCAAGAGGAAGCGCAATGGAGACCCTAAAGACTCAACCTCCCACACCCAAGGCCGAAACCCTAAGAAACGAGAAGGGTTTAGGGTTTAGGGTTATAGGATTTAGGGTTTAGGGTTATAACTACTACGTTATAATAGGGATTAATAGGGTATACATTGGGGATATATAGGGGTTATATATGGGTTATAGGGGTTAATGGAAAAGAAAATGGAAACTAGGATAATAATGGGTTTTAGGATTTAGGGCTTTGGGGCTTAAGGTTTTAGGGCTTAGGGTTTGAGGCTTTGGGTTTTTAGTGTTTAGGGTGTTGAGGCTTAGGGTTTAGAACGCTAAACACTCTCTAAACCCAACATCCCAACTGTCAATGGCCTTGGTAGCTGCTGCTCGACAGCAAGACCTTGAGAATTGGTCTGCTAGCTTAGTAATCTACATGGCACTTAGGACCCTTCCTAAAGGTTAACCTTTCGGTACCTCTAGTAGGAGTATAAGGGAATCCCAAAAAGTTAAGGGTCTAAGGTCCAAGCTAAGTCCCAAGGAGTAATGAAGGGGAAGCTCCCTACAGGCGGCCCCATATTGCGGGAGGTCGAGAAACTAGGATCCCTTCTGGCACTCCATTACAAGACGGCCGCTGCTATGTTCCCTAAACCCTAAACCCTTAAACCCTTAAATCCTAAACCCTAAAACACTAAACCCTTAAATCCTAAACCCTAAACCCTAAACCTCCCCCAAAAAAGGCCCAATGGATCTGACAGCCTACCGTATAACCCCTGTATTATGGTCTCGGCGCTCCCCCCCCTTAAGCACCCCATACTGGGGGTTAGGATTTAAGGGTTTAGGGTTAAGGTAAAACTGAGCACCGGGGAGTTTAGAGTTCAGTGTTTCGGGCTCTTACGCTGCGGGCTTTAAAGCCCAAAAGCCTACACTCTAAAACCCCCCAGATTTAAGGTCTGGGCTAAAGCCTGCATCCCACAGCCTGAAAACCCTGAATTCAAAACCTCTTAAACTCCAAGACCCTAAATCCCACACCCTAGCTTTATCCTCCGTAGGTCATCTCTTAGATCTTCTTCGGAATCCTAAACCTCACCAACCCTAAGAGCCTAAATCTGAGGGTTTAGGGTTTTGGCTTTTTGGGTTTTGGGTTTAGGGTTTTAGGTTTAGGGTTTAGGGCTTAGGGTGATGGAGTCCCAAAAGCCCAAAATTCCTTGGTACCAGCTTGATTTGGAAAAGGGCTGTCATCAACTGAGGATGGAAAGTCGGCCCTGTTCCTTCAGACCCACTTGCTCATACTACAACATATAGTCCCCCTTAAGTAGATAAAATATAGGGTTTAGGGTTATATTTATAGTCCCCCATAAGTAGATAGGCTATAGGCTATAGGGTTTAGGGTTTTAGTCCCCCTTAAGTAGATAGAAGACGGGGTATATGGGGATCTTACTATAACATACCCAAATCTACTTAAGGGGGAGTATAAACGCGTCTTGGTTCAGACCAGATTGGCTTACACAGAGCCCCCTAAAGGATCAAAAAAAATGGAACCTCCAAAACTTAACCCATTACTACATTAGGAAACCCGGAATAAACTTGAAGGGTTCCATTTTGGGGGGAGCCTTTGGAGCTTTTGGCCTTCTGTCCGATGGCCCACTTGGGTGAGAACAGTAGTTCTCACAAGCCGTGTAGTTGGCCTCAACGGAAAGTTATGGAACCCCGAACCCTAAACCATAAACTCTCAACCCTAAACCCTAAATCTGAAAACCCTAAGCCTGAAATCTTAAACCCCAGTACAATGACCAAGTTTGGAAAGCACACAAAATCTTTTTCTCAAACAAACTGCTGGGAACTCTCATCCCTAAACTCGACTCCCACCACCCGCTGCTGGATTGCTGTTAAGGACTAAAATTGAATTGCCATGATATGGAAACCCTATTCTTTACTACATACCCATATTATGGTAACTTTATTAAGGTCCTTAACAGCAACCGAGACAGATGTTTTAGGTTTAGGGTTTAGGGATTTGGGCTTCTCTCGGATAGCTACACCCTTGATCTTAAGCCCCATACTCTAAAATCTGCGCAGAAAACCACTTCACACTCCTGCTCCGCAAGCACTACACCCTAGACCCTAAGAACTAACACAAAACCGCGCACAACCTTTGCTGCCAAGGACCCTAAGCCCTAAACCCTAAACCTTTAAAGATGTCGGGCTAACAGTTGAAGCCATCAACTTTTCAACTTTACACCTTAACCATAACCTTCAACCGTCAACCCTAAACCCCAAACCCCAAACCCAAAACCCAAAACCCTTAACCCTACCTCCTAAACCCTGAGCCCTCCAGGTTTGGGGCTCCGTCCCTAAACCCTTTAAGGTCTGGGGTTCAGGGTTTAGCATTCAGGGTCTAGGGCTTATTGTCCCGCTTAAGTAGATAGAATATGGCTTTGGGTATATTATCATAAGATCCCCATGTACCCCATCTTCTATCTACTTCAGGGAGACTATAACCCTAAATCCTATATCTTTGTCTACTTAAGGGGGACTATAGGGTTTTGGGGTTTTAGGGTTCACCTCTAACCCTAAACCCTAAACCTTTTCACCCCCTTATCTCCCCAGGCCTGTATCTTCTTCACCTCGCACATCAGGTCGAACTGCGGCTTCTTCGGCTCTACTTCCAACACCTGGCTAAGGAGGAACTTTTAGGGTTTAGGGTTGAGGGTT
>CAJNIZ010009189.1:0-13697 GCA_905231905.1 Symbiodinium pilosum
TAGGGGTTTAGGGCTTCAGGGGCTTAGGATGGGTTCCTTAGCTGTCTTTAGGACCCTCCCTAGAAGTTAAACTTCTAGCCTCCTTAATATAAAAAGTAGGGAACCCAAAAAGTTAAAGTCCTAACAGCCAGGCAGAAGACAGCCAAGGTCATAATGGGATAATGGAAAAGAAAATGGAAACTACTACTTAACGTTTAGGGTTTGGGGGTTTAGGGGTCTAGGGTTTAGGGATTTAGGAGTTTTAGGGGTTTAGGGCTTTAGGGGTTTAGGGGTTGGATTGAGCAGTGCACAATGAGATTGTTTTAGGCATTCTCTCAAACACCCAAGTTAGTTCTGAGCCCATGACCAATGTATTCTCATAGGGTGTTGTTCTTTAGGGGTTGGGGGGTTTACCAGAAACCTCTCAGTACCTGAGGAATCCCCCTGTGTAATATAATATTCTATTTCTCATGTGATTCCCTATGATTTTCAATTGCCCGCACCCTCTACTTAGTGTGCTTGCGGGGTGGTTGGCGGCTAGGTTTGGAGGAGTGCATGTGGTTTAGGCTTTAGGGTCTAGGGTTCAGATAAACCCTAAACCCTAAACCCTAGGGTATTAGGTTCGGGGTGCAGGCTTCAGCCCAGGATTCCCAGCAGGGGTTAAGGATTCCAGGGATGTAGGGGCAGGCGCTTTAGGGCTTAGGATTCCATTGGGGCTACATGTTTATAAATACTACCTGCACAGGACCTACATTGGGCTATTTGGAGCCTTGGGGCTAGGGTTTTGGCAGATGTCGAGGGTCCCGAGTTTGGTTGGAATTGGTGGGGTTCCTTCTTTTTCGTTTAGGGTTTAGGGTTAATGGTCAGGGTCACATGCCCTTTCGAAGTAGGGGCTTGCCGCTATTCTAGCTTCCACTTGCGAAGGATTAGTGATTTGGTAGTTTCCCAAATATGGGGACCCCCGTATACACCCCAAAATCCTATAATCCTAAACCCTAAACCCCAAACACCAATTTTGGGAAACCACTATTTTGCTGGTGCATCCTTTCAGGGGCAGCGCTTGCCTGTGATATCCTCAGGTACAGCTACCCAGACCCCCTAAGGATCCCGGAAAATGGAACCTCCCTAATACTAGGGTTTAGGGTTTAGGGTTTTAGAGCTTAGGGGTTTAAGAGCTTAGGATCCAAAAAACGGCACCTCCCAAAACTCCCCTAGTTTCCCCAATGTGGAAATGGGGCTCATTTTGGGGGAGGGTTCCACTTCTAGGATCCTTTAGGGGTTGGCTAGTCCGTGTGTACAACAGGAGACGAAGGATCTACCACATGTGTCTGTACTTTATGGTGAAAGTTTAAGCAGCAAAAATGGTACCTACATTATAGTATATGATAGTGACATAGCAAATTATAGCGTATAACTGCATGCAATAGTTGTTGATGTCGGAGGTACTCGCTGTGCCACCCTAAACCCTAAACCCTAAACCCTAAACCCTAAACCGCGTAGGTTCTAGGCAGCGCCTTCACTTCTCAAGTGCCTTCCCGCAATGCGCAGCAATACGTACTCGCCGCTGCTTGAAACAAGGATCCTGTCACCATCCTACTGTTGATACTAAACATCCTGCAGGAGCTTCCTATATTTACTAGGGTACCATAATTCCCAAGGTATAGGGTACTTAGGGCCATGAAGGATTTCTAGTATTGACTGTAGATCTGCACCTAGCTCCTTTGGCGAAATTCATGCGCCTTACCTATGACTATCCTCCACGGCTAGCTGGTCATCTAGGGATGCTTCAACAACTGATGTTGCTTTTGCTTTCGAGGATAGCGCTGCCAAGCTGATGGGAAAGCCTTAAGCTAAGCACGAAACTTGTCACCACGCAAAGTAGGACGCCTTGTATCCCTTTCCCCTTCATTACCCAACCCCAACACCGTATTGATGGTCTAGGGGCAGATCGAGTTAGAGACTTTAGTGTTCAAGGGTTTAAGGATGGGTTAAAGCAGGGAAACTTATACTAGTTTCAGTTCCGAGTACTGTTCCCGATAAAAAGCACCATGTAGGTGAGGTCGCTTTAAATTGCCCAGGAGTTAGAGAGTTTAGTGTTCAAGAATTTGAGGACCGATTGAAGGTCAAACCCATGCCTTAGCTGCATGCCCTTAAGTCTAATGCTAGTTGGTTGTCAGGCTTAGTATGTAGTGTTTAGGGTTGGGGGAAGGAAGGAATGGAAAACACGTGGAAACAGCTACCTATATTATTGGGGGTTGAATCGGGTGGACCATATCCCTACTAACAACCAGCAAGTTTGGGCCAACTGAATCCCAGTCCATAAATTTCTCAATTCCTCAGCCCCAAGCCTCATATCATCCTATGCCCTAAGCCTGAAGACTCAACTCAACCCTGCATCCCAAATCCTCGACCCTAAAAGCCCAAATCCAAACCCCTATGCCAAGCCCTAAACTCTAAACCCAAAACATCCCTAAACCCTAAAGCCCAAACCCTAAACCCCTTTATCCTCAACCCCAAACCCCTAAACCCCCAAACCCTAAACACTAAGTAGTAGTTTCCATTTTCTTTTCCATTATCCTAAAGCCTAAACCCTCAAGCATAGACCCCAAACGGACTGCCCACTTCAACCTTCTTGGCTGGCAGGTGCTCTGCGAAAGGACAGGGATTCGAACAGATCATGCCTTAGGGTAGGGGTTTGAGTTAGGGCTTAGGGATGTTTAGGGCTTAGGGATGTTTAGGGTTTAGGGTTTAAAGTTTAGGGCCTAGTTTTGGGCTTAGGGATGTTTAGGGTCTGGGCTTCAGGATGTTTAGGGTTTTCAGTTTAGGGCTTAGGGATGTTTAGGGTTTAGGTTCTAAGGATGTTTAGGGTTTAGGGCTTAGGGATGTTTAGGTTTGGGGTTTAGGGATGTTGAAGGTTTAGGGCTTAATCATGTTTAGGGTTTAGGGAGGTCACTCTAAGGCTCAAAGGCATGTGTGGGGTTGTTCCCAGGCCCACATCTGAGAATTCCCAGGCCCTAAACCCTAAACCCTAAGCCCTAAACTCTAAAGGCCCTGTAAACCCCAAAACCGTAATGCCCGAAACACTAAACCTTAGACTCAGTTGCTATTAAGGAACTTACATTTTCTACCATGATATGGGCGCATAATAATGTTTCCTGTATACGAATAGCCCTTAAGGGTCCAGGTACCTAATAATCATACACTTACCCCAAACCTGTACTATACCTACTATTACCAAAATCCTTAGTACCCAGTTATTTTGGGTACATGGATCCTTAGGGAAAAAGTTCCTTAACCGCAAGAAGGTAGAAGTCCAACTCGACCAGGCGCAGTCCGGATCAATATTGAAGAAGTGCAGCAATCGCTCCACGAGTTGAGCCTGAAATGCTTGGCAAGGCAGGGAATTATGGTTCAGGGTTTAGGGGTGTAGGGTCGGTAATATTGGGGTAATATTTATTAAGTAGGTTTTAGGGTTCTGTGATATTCCTAAATAACGCTTGTTGCGCAGACAGCTAAGGAAGAGGTGGAGAGGAGGAGGGGTGGATTCAAGGTTTTTTTGTTGGGGGGAGTTAGGGGGTTTGGGGGGTTGGCGGCTTAAGTTTGGGGACTTGGGCTTAATGCTTAGGGGTAGACATTTACTTTCGTTCATTCAGACTCTTAGGCTGACAAAGTGCACGAGCCAGGCTTGGACAATTTCAGGGCGGGGGCTCCTCTTCTATGCTCCTGCTGAAAATCTCCAAACCTCTAAACCCTAAATCCCCCAACCCCTAAACCGTTCTGATGAAATAACCGCTACACTTGCTTACTTCGGGACCCTGAAGCCTGAAGGTCTGAACTTCAAACATCCAGAGCCGAACATCCAGAGCCAAAAAAAAAAAAAACAAGCTCAAGGTCAGAGTATACAAATACTAAGTTTGACCCAAATGAATTTCCATCTACGTACTTTGCCGCCACACCACTTTGTTAGTATTTGCCCGATGTCGCTCGGACATGAAATGCAAGCAATATTGCGGAGCGAGACCCATAACAACGCACCAACAAACTATTATACTGCATACTGTTTTGGTTTCCAAGTACTTGGAACCTAAACTCTAAACCCTTAACCAAAATCTCAACCCTTAACCCACAAGCCCCTGAACCCCTTACCCTGCCGAGGCTCATGATTCTGCATTGCCGGCTTCCAGGTATTCTTGCTTGACAGCCTTTGGCTCTTTTTAGGGCTTTAGGAAAGGGTTTAGTGTCTAAGGTTTTGGCTTCATGAATGTCGCTCTTTTGGAGGGGTTATAGTCCAGGGCTTAGTATATAAGGTTTAGGGTTTAGGGTGCTGAGAAGGGTTTAGGGTTTAGGGTTTCGGGGGCGGAGTAGGGTTTAGGGTTCAGGTGGATGCAGAAAATCTTGCACCACTCAGAATCCTCAACATACAACATACTCTAGTCCCCAGGGGGTATAAGGTATATATGATGGTGCAAGACTCAGGTGTGCCTCCATAATGCAAAAGTACCTCCATCTATAGCATGGTATTGCAGGAGCTATCTGAAGATAGGTTCCTTGACCCTCACCCTCACCCTCACCCCAACCCCTTGCCCGCATTGCGCCCCGGAAGGGTGAAGCGTCTCCAGCAGATCAGCTTGCTTAGCACTGGTTGAAGCCAAGTAAGGGGAACTTTAAAAAACGTAGTGCAGAGAGGGACTGGATGGGACTTCATGGGGGCCAGGACATAGTTGTTGATGCTGTTTGCCTTGCCATATTGGAATTATACTAAGGCACCATGTCAGCATGTACCATAAAGTTCACAGTCTAGGTCCCCCCCGCCACTCTCTTATATGAAAACACGATCGGTATAGTGTCATCTCTTGCTAGAAGGATCCTTGTTTTCGGAGATGGTAGGTGGTTGCATTAGGAGTGGCTCATCTCATTCCGTAGGTGCGTATCAATCATAAACCTTGACTCATATGTTGAACTTGTACCGAGCTACAAAGCCAAACATTTAACCCTAAACCTTATTTGGCGAACCTGTACCTCGAGGCTACATCTCAGGCCCTAAAACGGAACACCCCATGCACCCTCAGACTCCAACGAAGACAAATACCTGAAACTCAACAGTACTAATGACCCCAAACCAACAATATCAACAACGCCATTACCCTAAACTCTGAACCCTAAACCCCAGTATTCTACATACTTCGGGGGTCCGGGTAGCCAAACCACAGAGTGTAAACCCTCAACTTTTAAGCTCTTAACCCCCAAATCGCACGCCCAAAGCCCTGCACTCTACCTTCCCTCAAACTATCCTGGATTTAGGGTTAGAATACCCCTTGGGCTATATTCGGGTGTCTTGGGCCAGTCTTTTACCTACTTTTCCGGGTTCAGGTCATAGAAGCCTTACGTAAGGAACTCTACAAACTTCCGTCCCCCTAGAAGGAGCCTGCATGGGCGATGTGTTTCCGGATTCCATGCCAATTTGGGGGTGTACAAGCTCTGAACACAGAAGGCACAAGCCTGAGGTCTAAAATCCTACATCCTCCACCCTAAGCCCTTAATTCTGCAACCAAAATCCCATTTCAGAAGCCCGAAGCTTCATACCTAACAGCGGCGAGACGCCATGCGCACGAGTTCCTGTCGCCATTGGCTTGGAGAGGCTCCCCGACATGGTTTGCCAGCACATAGGAGAAGCCCGCCTGTCACGAGTAAAAGGACCCTAGGGGTCCAAATAGCCCAATGTAAGTAATATCTACAGACTTTGAGACCCAATGCAGGCACTACTTGTATACTTGGATCCCTAGGGGGAGCAGTTTCTTACACTTGCCTTAATAGAGCCCTACCTATGGGCCCAATAATGCCTTTAAAGTCCCCACACAAAATGCTTGGGCGCCAAGAGCACGGTGTTTTGAGAAACTCCCAGTAGAGCGCGGCACAGTTCATGGTGAGTAAACAGTGACCTCCATTAAGGTTTAGGGTTTAGAGTTTAGGGTCTAGGGGTTAGGGTCTAGGGGTTAGGGTTTAGGTTTAGGGTTTAGACCCCCCATCCGTAATAAAAAATCCAATCTGCCCAAAAAACCAGTGATTAGGAGGTGCTGGCTCTTGGCTAGTGGTACTACGTACTACCGGCTTGTACTATAGGAGTTCCAGCTGATGGACCTTGCCCCCCCTAATATTACATACTCAGATTATGTGGTATACCTTAAAATATTGGGAGCATTTAATATTAGGGGGGGTGTGGGTGCTTTCGTAATGGTTCAATCTGGACCACAAGTGCTTCGGTACTTGAACTTCAGAAGGAGAACCTGCAACCTCAACTAACCGCAGCTTAAATGTTTTGATCATGCTTCTAGGGGTCCAACTACTCAAAAAGTTGATCATTTGGGAGCACATAGGTTCCTACATAAGTACTTCGGGCCCTGCTTCCATACTATTTAAGTACTTGGACCCAGAACCCTCAGCCCTAAATCCTAAACACCGAACTCTTAGGGTAAGGGTTTAGGGTTTACGGTTCATGGGGTTTAGGGTTTAGGTGCTTGGACCCGTAGGGTTTACTTACAAGGTATGGTCTGATAATCTGAAGCTAAATACAGACGTTGAACATGAAGATGTAAGGCAGTCAGGATTTGGGCTTTAGGGTTTCTTTGCCAGAGGAAACTAGCACCGCCATGGAAGCAGCGCGCACAGCTTCGGGCTTAAGATTTGACCGGGCTCCAAAAAACTGGGCCCGCCTCCAAATACGATTGTCCTTGTCATGAGAGGCCCAAAGCAGACCCCTAATTTCTGGAAACAACAATGGAGTATAAAAATCCCTTTGTAATCCTTTCTGGGCCGTCACTTCAATCTGCGAAATCCGCGATAAGGACCGTACAATCCTGCCATCACCCCCCTAAGCCTTATAACCCCTGAACCCTACAATCCTGCCATAAATTCAATCTATCCGTGTGACGCCTGGGGTAGTGTTGCTATGAGAACACCCTGACATGGATACTGCGCGGTAGAGGGGTTTACGGTTAGCGTCTGGGTTTCGGGTACTGTGTAATCCCTTATTTAGGGGTTTAAGGTTACAGCCTGGGTTTAGGGTTTAGAGTTAGAGTGTAGTCTAGGCACCTTAGAAAGCCAGGAATAGAAAAGGCTTCCTCTGTAGTTTGAGCAAGTTAGCTTGTCAGGAGCCCAGGGCCCCAAAAGGTGAAGACTTGATTTACAAGCATATCACCCCAGAAGCCCAGTTACCTACATATTGGGTTCCCGTCCTTGGGTCCCTATATAAACTTATACTATCTATAACCCAAGAACCTACTACATGGGTACCTGGGCTTCTAGGGTCAACTAGAGTTCTAGAATTCTCTTCAGGGGACTCTATCAAGAAACCCTAACTCGAAACCCAGACCATCATGTAGACGGCTGAGTTTCGTATGACCAACATCCTTCCCGAAAACATCATACCTAACTGTGGTTTAATTTATGTATGTTCGAGAAAGTCCTGACCAAAAGAACCCTCACTACCTATATGGTAAAAAGTAAGCCTTCTATACCGGGAATTTATGTGCAGCGCGCTAGTTTCTCCCATATGAGCAATAGCTTAGACTCCTAGCATCCCACCTAATAGCCACTATAATAGTCCCCTATGTAACCCCCTTTAAGGAGTTTAGACCCTAAACCCAAAATCCTATATAACCCCGTATATAACCCCTTTAAGGAGTCTAGACCCTGAACCCAAAACTCACTAAAATCCACTACACAACCCCCTTAAGGAGTTTAAACCTTCTAGACCCTAAACCCCACGTGATCCCTTATGTAAACCCTTTAAGGCGTTTAGACACCAAACCCTATACAATCCAATATATTACACCGTTTAAGGAGTTCAGACCATAGCTCATCTAGGAAATTAGGATCCTTTGTGAGAATGGGCCTCCTTCGAATCCAGATGGCGGAATATCTCCGAAGGCGGCATTTGCAATGCCACGTTGAGGGGAATGGCCTTGACCCAGATATTTGGGCTTTAAGGGTGTAATAGGGATATGTAGGGAAATATAAGGCTTGGGTCCAAGGACCCAAATAATTACTGTGCTCCAGGTCCCAAACCACTATCCAGATTAGAATAGTTCAGCCCTAACGCCCCATTATTCAATCATTATTTGAATACCTCCACCTACCCTCCATTGGGGCTTAACCCAAAGAGTCCAGGTAGCAAAATAGATAGCTACATGGACCCCTTAGCCTTGCAAGCGCCCTCAATAATCGAATATTAGTTCGGAGATGCATAAGACATAGTAAGCACTAAGACGTGGGTTGCAGGCCTCTTTATAACCTGCCTATATTAACTGGCTGCATGTGGGATATCGCAGCAATGTGTAGTGCAAAAACCTAATTCTGAGTAAATACTACTCAGTCTTATGAACCTCCAGCTTGGCTCCAGCGTTAACCGCCCAATAGAATACCTAGACTGCTTGTAACATGAAAAGTGGGTAAGGTTAATCATCAGGAGTATATTTGGAACCCGCACCTGGGCATTTCTGAAAAGTACCTACAGCGTAGGCCAACCTCAGTTGAACACACATCCAGCTTGACCCATAGCCCTATGATTAGGTGTTATGCTAGCAAAATTTAGGAGCCCTCTTGTAGTCGCGCTTAGTGTGGGGGAGATCCTCCAGCTGTCTACCGCAACAGTGCCTCTGAAAGGGCTGAAGGGCGCACATCTTACCCATGCTTACCTGAGGGCTTAGGGTTTAAGGTTTTTGGTTTAGGGTTTAGGGTTGGGAATGGATCAATGCATCCCTACGGTGGCCCTGAGGAATCCTCCGTGAAACCCGTGGAATGGTCCGTAATTATGAGCCATTCCGTAGGGGAATTCTACGGTGGGTAGTTACCAGGTGGGTACTCTCACATAAAGCTCATATAAGGCTTATATGGGGACATTAGGACTATGTAAGGGCAATGCAAGGCTTATAGGGGGGAAGCTGCCCACCCGAAACTTCCGTCTAATTTGGTTGCCCACTTCCCACCTAAGCAAAAACAAGACACAAACTTGTGGATCCAACCGCATATGACTCAGGAGCCCATTTTTGGGGGGGGAGATCATCTAGGGTTCCTTGGGATCTAAAAGCAAAACTACTGAGAAATCCACCCATTTTCGGCAATGGCCGTTTTGCGCAGAGGATTTTCATCAACTAGCCTATAAAGATTTCCAAAAGAAAGAATGGCTCCCTCTTATAACCCAATATATCACAATCCTTGAGACAGGGATCCTGAACCCTAAGCTCGAAACTCAAACAAAAACCCTAAAAGCTCTAACCCTAGACCCGAAGCCGTGTGTTTGGATGCCCTATATCATCTCATCCTAGGAGCTCAGGCGGGGCAAAGGTACTTCTAGGACTAAAGATCTAGGGTTTAGAGTTTAGAGTTTACCTCTGAAAGACCTGACAATCCGAAGGAATACCTGGACCTCCCAAAAGACCCATGCTAAACCGGCCCCTTGAAGGAGCTATACAAGGCTTATATATTAGGGGTATAGAGCTCCCAAATACCCATAACAATGGCCTGTAACTTCCAGAATGACGGATATAAAGGCTGTCATTATGGGTATTTAATCTCAGGAATCTACAAAGCAACAGCGAGCGCTGCCTCCATGATGAGATAGCAGCGGCGAGCGCAGCACGATTCCGAGGTCTATAGAACTAGGGAAGAGCGTGGGAGTTGTAGCCCAAGTTGCTGGATGCGTAACCCAAAGGGCCCATGTACCGGATAATTGGGTACTCGGGTTTTGGGTAATAGTAATTACAGTATAGGTTTGGGTAAGTAGATGGTCGGTAGGCACTTGGACCCTTAGGGTAAGGTGAGGATTTAGGGTTTGGGGTTACTCTGGGTCTAGGAATTCAGATGCAAGGTTTAGGGGCCATGAATCAAAGGAAGTGGACTCTGACAAGGGGTTGGATCTTTTGAACATGTGGCATCTGACTCCCCCCTATAGTCTGGTGAATCACCTCTTGCTACCCATGTTAAGCTTCGGATGGTGCTCGAGGCAGTTGTGACTTCGGAGGTGGGTGTAAAGTGTAGAGTCTGCTTTGCGCTCTGAGCTGTGTCGCTTGCGCTTGGGATGTAACCCAAAGGGTCCATGTAGCTATATGGTATATACTTGGGCCTTAAAGTAGGTATATGGGAACCCCTTTGGGCCCTAAGTATATACCATATTCCTACATGGACCCTTTGGGTAAGATCTGGAGTAGGCGTCGTCTGGCTCAAGGATGGAGGAAGACGCCGGGGCTTGGACATTCGGGGGCCCTGGATACTTGGCAAAATCAGGCCCCATGTATACTGCAAAAGAGTAGAAGCTGTGCAAAACAGGGGCCATAATGCGTACAGGAAGCCTTGGTAAGCCACGGTTGTTAACGATAAGGGCGGCACCCAGGCGGTTCCGTCTAGGTAGGAAAAACGGACAGCGCCTACCCTGTGAACCGTGGGCTGCGCATCATGGCGGTGGAGGGCCCAAAGGCTCCGGGTACGGGCCAGGGCTTTTCTACAATGAATGCCGGTGCTTGGCAGCCCCCATTATCAAGATTATAGCCTTTTGCAGTCTGCAGTGACGTCCCCCTATTGGGGAGACTACCTCTAGGGATATGAGCTATAGCCTAGACCCCAATCATCCCCCTGAATAAGCCCTATAATACTCCCCTATATAAGCCATATATAACCTGAACCCTAAACCCTGTATAAGCCCCCTTCAAGGAGTTCAGACTATAGTTCATATGGCATGTCCTTGGGACGTTCAGTGCTCATGTAGCTAGCTGGCGCCTGTGGAAGGGATAGGGCTTAGATTCTAGGATTCTAGGATTTGAGTTGAGCATTTTAGAACTTCTGACGTAGGATTTAAGGTTTAGATTCTAGGATTTGGCACGAAGCTTCTGGCTTAGGATTTAGGATTTAGGCTTTGAATTCTGGGCTTCGGGTTGAGAATTCAAACACTAGAGCTCATGTTTTTCTCTTGATCTCCCTCAAGAGGATTTAAGGCTTCGATTCTGATGGCATTTGGGCAATGGAAGACTTATACCCTAAAACCTTAATCGCAAGCCTTGCCTACATTTTCCGCACCTCGCCCCTGTGACACCCAGTGAAATCTTCCCAAACTCGCACTTGCGCAGCTAGACTCCCTGCTAGCTATCAAGCACTAGGGTTTAGGCTTTAGGGGTTTAAGTTTCGGGTTTAGGGTTTCTTGTTCAGAAGCGTCCCGCATAGTCTCATATTCTGGGGTCCATGGGGTGTAGGGCTTTGTGCGACATCCAGGGGATTCCTCTGACTCTGGAAACTACCCATGATACACCCCCATAGCTCTCTGGGGGGTAGTAGGGAATGATTGAAATATAATAGAGGGATGATATATACATATATGTATATATGGGGATTATATTCTCTCATTTCCTAGTAACCACCGGTGAAATAATGGCCTCCAGATTATCTTTTCCATGAGGGGGCTGCCCCTGGGAATCTACTGTACGGACATACTGCCATGGGATTACATGCGGATTCTACGTTCGCTGGGGATTCTGAAGATGATTTTGACACCGTCCTATATGTGCACCAGGGAAGGTAGAGCGCCATTGCGGATTTTCGATACACTGAAATACGATCATACTGCTAGATTGTTACCCTTCGGCTGTCATGTCTGGACCCTAAACCCTAAAGCCTCAACCTGCTTACTAGAGGATCTCTATATAAAGAGACTGTACTGGGAACCCCAAGAATACGGCAGGAATATAATGGAATATATAAGGACCCTGGTAGGTATATTCCTATTATATACCTACTATATTCTTGGGGTTCCCGGTTTGGGGTTCCCAGTAGAGTCCCTTCACTAAACTCCCACAAAGTCAATCTACACTCACTTCCCATAATCCCTTCATAATCGCCACACAGCTTTCGCGCCCCTAAGGGACCCCTGTTTTGTGAAACTTCCAGATCCATGCGTGAACCCTCAACCCTAAACCCTAACTAACCCCCCAGCCCTAAACCCTGAACTCTCAAGCCCATGTATACTTTGCATTACTTGGGGGACCCAAACTTCCTTAATTTTTAAAGTTCAAAGCCAAGATGACCCCCCGGACCTTAAGTAATGGTAATGAACCCTAAACCCTCAACTTTAAACCCCAAACTGTGAACCCTAAACTCTAAACCCTAAACCTTAAACTCTAACCCTTAGCATCAAACTCACCCAACAACCTTACATAGTAGACCCAAATTCCTTCAAATATGAATCCCTAGATGCATAGGGTAAGTCCTAAACCCTACACTCTAAACCCTAAACCCTCAACTCTACGCCCCCACCAGGGAACCGCAGCCTGCGAAGCAAACTCAGGCTAGCTGGGCCTGCATCGTGGGGAAAGCGGATGCCGTGAGGATTACAGGACTTAGAAGAACTTAGGATTTGGGGATTTAGGGTTTAGGGTTTGGGGATTTAGGGTTTAGGGTTTGGGGATTTAGGGTTAAAGGTTTGGGGATTTAGGGTTTAGAGCTGAGCGTTTGTGGATTGTTGGGCCTTATACGGAATGTAGGGAGGTATATGACACATATAGAAGGGTGTACAAGGTTTAGGATTTACCCTCCCCCAAAACACGCGTGGAAGTTGATATAACCACTAACCCTAAACCCTAAACCCTAAACCAGTAAAATCTTTATGTGGCCCCGTTTGGACTCAAAGGACTGGGAGTTTGGGGTGTAGGGTGCAGAGCCCCGAATGAACCCTCTAGGGTTTAGGGTTTAGGTTTAGGGTTTAAGGTTTAGGGTTTAACCCAAACTTCTGGGCTTGTTCCACAGCTTACTGGTTCCATGTTGGGATAGCCATCACTCAAAATATTCCGTTGTCTATCGGGTATGGGGTTTAGGGTTCAGGCAATATTCAGCAAGCAACCTATAGCATAGGATTTGGGGTTCAAGGTCTGGGCAGCACCGTTTGGGGTGTAGAGCCTAGCTTCATCTGCCGGGCGGTGGCGCCATAGTCGCATTCTTGAAGCCCTGAGGGTCCATGTATCCGATAATTGGGTACTTGGGGGGTTTTGGTGCAAATAATTGTAGTGCAAGTTTGGGGTAAGTATATGAGCTACTGTCTAAACTCCTGGTATGCCCCCCAATGACCCCTAGAGTAGTCCCCTATATAACTCCTGTATATCCCCCCAATAAGGAGTTTAGACTATGGCTCATATGATTATTTGTGTTTGGACCTTTACGGCTTAAGTGACATTATAAGACGCGGATGTGGCCCAACATAGCAGGGTTTAGGGATTAGGGTTATAGGGTTTAGGATTTAGGGTTTAGGGTTTAGGGCCCGAATCTCCACCAAGCATGGGGGACATGCATCACAACCATGTATAGTCCCCCTTAAGTAGATAGAATATGGGATGTATATATAGGGGGATCTTACTATTTACGCCCAAAACCCTATTCTATCTACTTAAAGGGAACTATACTTGTGGGCCACATAATCTAAAGATTCTTGTCGTTCTCCCAAAACTCGTCCTTTCAGGCTGTCCTGTCTGTGGGGCTCCTACCCGCTTTTTTGAAATGGCTTGAAGATGTCGACAGCATCAATTTGGTATTTGTTGAAGAAAAGTCTCACTGAATGGTCACAAGGTAGCTTGCCTTTCTGGTGAGGGTTTCTTTTAAAAGAAGTGCATTGCAATGGTCGTTGATTGAAACGGACCTTTAGAATTCAACCCCTAAACCCTTACCACCCCCCCCCCCCCCCCCCC
>CAJNIZ010009190.1:0-13696 GCA_905231905.1 Symbiodinium pilosum
GCTGCCTTCGCCGCCCGGCTGTACATGTTAAGTCCAGGGTGTTTTTTGGGGGGGGCGGGTGCCAACATCTTGCTGCAACAAAGTGACTATGCATAGACTTCCTGATAGGTCTTCTGCCTAACCAGCTTCCCGCATTGGATTCTTATCGTCTTTACCCAGTGGCACTTCACTGACTTTGAACTCTCCCCTTGCGTGCACGACGACACACAGCTCGCAGATCACGAGCGTGATCACCCAACCTCTGGAAGCAGCCCTCCACCTTGCCTCTAGACTCTAGTCCACTGGTTGTCTATTCGGCTGGAAGCCAAGCTGCAAACATGAACGTGTAACCCGTTTGACAAGCTGTACGATTCCGCCTGGCCATCCGCAAGCCAATATCCTGACTGAGTGCCGGAGCCATTTGCTTGATTACGCTCACGGTGGAGAGCATGAGTGCCTCATGCCCGCAGTCCTCGCTGACAACAATGCTCCGCTGCGGAGATTCGGGATTCCACCGCGGAGAGGTTGCGGCGAGTTTGGTCGCCACTGGAGAGTCCATGGTAGAACCTGGGGTTGCGGCGGGTGTACATTCTTGCACTCCATAATACTCCGTCGAATGACCCCTGTAATTACACCTTGAAGCCTAATGTTCCGGACCGCAGGGCCCCCATGACCCTCACTTTGTGGAACTCCCAGTGCGTTGACAATTCCTGAACCCCATGGCCTTGAAACACTAAAGTCTACACCCTAAACCCCTAAACCCAAGCTCTGAATCCAGCACCAAATCCTGAACCCTGTAAAAACTAAACCCCCTCATCCCAAATTGTTGTAGGGAGCTCTGCGCGTGGTGTTTGGGGACGGTGGCGAAAGCATCCTTGGGGACGGGCCGCTGGACGAGCTCCAATTTCAGGGTTTCGGGGTTCCGGGTTTATTGGATTTAGAGTTGTGGGTTTATGCGACATAAAAGGTTTAAGGTTTAGGACTTACAGGCTGTAGGATTTGAGGGTTATGTTTTAAAAGTATTGTCGAAAACCATTGGTACGCTTAGCTATACTACAACCTAATATGTGGAGAATGATCCCTGGATATGAGGCTCCTGTCTTTAGAATGTTCGAAGTTTTTTCGCAAGGATTCGACACCCAACGATGGCCTCATGTAATCCTGGACTTTACGTATATGTTAAAATATGTCAAACAGCCGTGATTCCACATGTTTTCGGGGTCCAAATTCAATGTCAGGAATCTGCGAATTCAGCGCAACAAACTGCTTTCTTTAATAGGGAGCCCACAAAATAGCATGTAAGCCACCTTTCAGAATACATTCCTCCATCAGGTATCAGAAAGAACTGGGATCATTACATCTTGACACGTGGCCCCTTGGGGATAGTCTTTGCAGGCTCTGCCTTGCTGCTTCAAAATAGGGTAGGGGAGGGTATGTACCACAGCCCCTGCAAGACATCCTCTGATTCTCCCACGGTTAAAGTAGCTGGTAGCTGTCAGGAGCCAGGACGGTTTAGGATGCCCACACGTTCGACAATTTTGAGGATAGCCGGTACAAAGAACAAAATTGCGGGCAATGATGTTTATCTTGTTTATGCTTGAGGGGTCATTTCTAGTTGATCCGAGGTTCGACCTTTAAGGGCATATGGGGATTTCTCAACGTAAGCGCCATTGAGCCGTGAACTGTTCATAGGCACCTTCGTAATCCGTGCGCAACCCCCAGATATCTGCAGCATTTTGGAAAACCCTTGCATGCAGGGATCTACTTTTTTTTTAGCGTACACACATTGCGAGTTCCCACTTAAGACATGAGTGAAGGACACGGAAGGCTAGCTAGAGTAAGCGATCAACTCAGAACGAGGGTTCTGTGCAAAACGGTTTGGCATTTCATTGAAGCCCTAAGCCTACCAAAGCCTTAGTCTCACCCCCCAAAGGTGCAGCAGTCCACAATGGGCATTTTGTAAGGCTCCGTGCCCGTTTGGGGTAATGCCCGGCCCTAAACCCGCCCTACACCATGGGGCGTTTGGCAAAGGAAGGGCACGGCTGTGGAGTTGCGAGTACGCAGCGAACGCTTCTTGTGGAGGCATCTTTTGTGGGACCCTAAGGGTTCCCGGTGTCCATGCACCCAAGGTTTTAGGGTATAGGGTTTGACCGCAATGGCTCAGAATAATGTAGGCGCATGTACCCTTAAGTAGGCCCTTCAAGGGAAGGGGTTCTTGAAACTGATGTTTTGTTTAAGAGTTGCAGCTAAGGGCGGAGCTTGGGGGTTCAGGGCTCAGGGGTTTGGGTTTCAGGGTATTTTCCAAGACCCTCCAACTACGCTGCACTTTATAGTCTACAACCATTACTTAAAGATCTGATTTTGCAGGGTTTAGGTTCTAAGTTCTAAGTGTTCAAGTAAGCAAAAATGAGAATGTGCATATATATATATATACTACATATACATATTCACACACACACACATATATATATATATGTGTGACAGAGATATCATTCAACAGAAGCCATTGTAAGAACACGTACTTTTTGGGGGCGTTCCTCTGAGCTCTGAAGAACATGAGCTGAAGGTTGAACGGCCATGCAGTCAGCTTGTCCAGCGGGTTTCGTGTTTAAGGCTTTAGGGGTTAGGATTTAGGGGTTTAGGGTTTAGGATTTAAGGTTTAAGGGTTTAGGTTTTGGGAATAAGGGTTCAGGGTGTAAGGGTCTAGGGCTTAGGGTTCAAGGTTTAGGGCGTCAGGTTGTCGACATGTCTAGCTTACTGGTGGTTAGTAGGGAATAAGGGACTCGAATCCCGATAAAACCCCCATGTAGTATATCCCTTTATTCCGTACTAACCCCCGGTAAGTTTGTGTTTAGGGTTTGGGATTGGGACATGGCGGTCTCTCAAAATTGCAGGCCTCCAATCTGTAGGTGCTGCGTTGGGGAGCGGTAACTGTAGCAAATCTTCATGTGTATGTTATCCTCGGAATCATGAAGCGTCGGGCCTCCCAGGTACATCTCGGGGACCTCAAAACCCCCCGACCCAATACCAAAGCCAAACCTTGAATTTCGATTTTCAAAACACCAGACTCGGAGGCCTCGGCCGCGAAGTCCTTGCAGCGTCCATCCAGTGTCACAGAACACCATTTATTGAATTGCGTTTGGCTTGAGATTCGAAACACCAAGCTCGGGAAGCCTCGAGCCAACCCCAAGGCCCAACCAAGACGTGAAAACGCGAATGACAGAACAAGAGCACGATAAGGATTCAACGAACGCTAAACCCGTAGAGGTTGAGTCGAGGGTGGAGTGCCAGCGTGGCTGGGCTCCTGTACATTGGGGAGCGCGCACGGGTGCTTTCAGCACCACCCCTCGCTGAGACATCCTAAACCCCTAAACCTGACTTATCATCTCCATGTACCCTTACGATCTTGTGGAGCTGTCCCGACACTCCCTTTTATCCCTGACCCCCAACCCTAAATCTTAAGCCCTGAAACTTAAGCTGCAAATCCTAAGTTCTGAGCTAGACCTTAGACCCAAAATGAGGGGCAATCTGAGGTTCAGACCCAGAGTAACCTTCTGTTAATACAGGACATACTGCCCCAACACGACCCTTTACAAACCCTAGATAATCCCCCATATGTACTGCCTACATGAGCTTGAAACCGTAAAGCCACCTTATATAACATGACGCTCATTTCCTTTAACCCCGAGGACCTGGGTAGTTGAATACAGTGCGGCCGTGCAGGATGTTTACTATCCACCACAGCACACCATGCAAACGGTAAAGATATTTCTTAAGCCCTAAACCTTAAACGTGAAACACTACTCCCTAAACCCTCCGCCCTCTTTTGTGCAAGGGGCTTTTCGATGATGGCGCAGTGGTCTGGCCAAACTAGACCGACCTCACCCTGCATGGTGATTCACATAGAATGTGGCAGAAAACTTCTTGGCCAGACTGGTCGGTTGAGGCTTGACCCATGAACTCCAAACTCTAAACCCTACAGAATCAAACCCTAAAGCCTGAACCTTGAACCCTGAGCCCTACGTTTAACAGTTTAACATTGAACCCTAAAATCTAATCCCTGAACCTCGAACCCTGCACCCTGGGTTTGACCCTGAACTCTAAGCCCTAAGCCTGAACCTCGAAGCCTAAACCCTAAAACCCTAAAGCCTAATATTCCAAGCCATAGGTATAGCTTTGTGCAGGAGCATGCTTGACCCTGGCATGGCACTGGCCAACTCCTACGAAGCCGGCGAGATTGAGGCCTACAGGGCTTATATAGGGTTATATAGGGTTATGTAGGGTTATATAGGGTTATTTAGGGTTATTTAAGGCTATATAGGATTATAGAGGATTATATAGGTTTATCGGGGATTTAGTAGCTTTCCTTTCTGGCTCAAAGATTTACGAGATATCGGGCTTGAGCTTGGGGTTTATGGTTCAGACCTAGGTGCTCTAGGTTCGAGAGAAGTCTGTAACTTGTACTTACAGAGCCTTAGGGTTAGTATGCTGGAACAGGTGCGACCTGATATTGCCACACTCTTCCAGCTGATGCTCGAGAACAAGCCTGAAGGAGACAGCAGGCTTCGGAGAGATTATGCATGCTTGGGAACTAGGGGTTCTAGGGGGGATATAGGGGTATATGGGGACATATAGGGTTATATAGGGGTGTATATAGGGATTTAGGGTTTAGAGGTTGGGGTCTAGGGTTTAAGGTTTGGAGTTTAGGGTTTAGAGGTTGGGGTTTAGGGTTTAAGGTTTGGGCTTTAGGTTTTACAGTTTGTGGTTTAGGGTACGCAGCAAGGACAATGGAGAAATGACAGAACATCATGTGCAACGACATCATGGAATAGAACTGGGGTACACAGGAGTTGCACTGGGATTACGTCCACGTAGCAGCATGGCGCCCAGTTTGTAATGCTACCTTTTCCACGAACATACAAAGGTTGTTGTATGTTCGATCAACATGTATTGCTCAGTCAGAGTGGCGGGACTTGTTACTGGTCGTTTCGGGGTTGGGAAGGAGGGATTTTGTACCCTCTGTAAACCCATCAGGTATGTGGAAGGGTCCTCCAAGCTCAAGCCAGACTCTACAAAGTCCCCTTGTCAGGGACCCAATGGTCTATAAACTGGGTTGCTGTTAAGGAACTTAAATTAAGTTACCATAATGGGTATATATAGTAAATAATAGGGTTTCCCCAATATGGTAACTCAAATTAAGTTCCTTAACAGCAACCCATTAAATGGTCACCTGTCTGATGCATCTTAGTTAGGGGAGAGTGTATAGTTTCCATTCAAATGCGAGGGGGCCTACAGGGATTTGCAGGGGTTCTGTTGTGTAGGGATCCCAATTTAATAGCCAAACATGCCTTATGATCGTCCACTTTAGGGTCCAATATAGGACTTGCTTATAGACGTGGTAGTTTCCCAAAACCAGTGGAATCCAATGTACATCCCAAAATACTAAAATCTTTTGTCTTGTGATAAGGGTTATGATAGGGCGATTACAGGGTCATGCTAGGGTTGTATGGGTTGCCAGTTTCCACGGCTTTTAGAAGGGGTCTGGATGGTCATCAGCAGGACCTCTGACATTGTCTGCGGTATTTTGTTCGAGTGAACCCTAAACCCTAAACACCCTACACCCTAAACCCCTTAGTATGCATTGACCTTGCTTCTGAGGGGTAGTGCCAAGTAGAGCCCGCTGTACTGCCCGCCGCACGCTTTATTTGGAGCTTTCCATGGGGACTGTGTAATACCCTCAGCCTAAGCTCCATGTAGGTACTATCTATACCGATGTCGGTATTATTTCTGGAATTAGCGCCCCAGGGTAAACCTAAATGGAATAATCAAGCAGTTTTTTGGTTAAATGGAATAGTCAAGCATTCTTTTGGTTACCTGCTGTATCTGTCCTGAAAATACTAGCTTACTTGGCTGAACCACCAAGCCGCAGTAAAGTCATGCCCGGGTGCCGAAGCTCCTGCTCACCCCCCTACCTAAACCCCCCAAGTATGTAACATAATAGCCCTAAATCCTTAAAACACAGCCAACCCTAAACCCTAAACCCTAAACCGCGTACTTTTGGGGTTCAGGTAGACGTTGTGGGTACTGCTTGTCCTGTCTTTGCGACCCATGGCAGGCTCCAACAGGTGAGCCTGAACCGCCAACCCTAAGGCCCTAATAAGGCATTACAATAGTACCCCCCCCAAAGGTACCCCCCCCAGGGTTTAAGGGGCTATAAGGACTATATAGGGCCCAATACGGCCAAATAGGGTTTAAATCTGGGGGGGTACCTGTGAGGGGGTTGCTATTGTAATTCCTAACCTAAACACCCAACCCCTAAACCTAAACCCTGAACCCTGAACCCCGAAGCCCTAACCCCTTAACTCCTAAACCTTAAATCCCTAAACCCCTAAACCTCAAACCTTGAGTCCTTGGAAGCTAAGCCCTTAGCTTCCTGAACCCTGAATTGGTTTAGGCTTTAGGGTTTGGGGTTCAGGGTGTTTAGAGTTTATTGCACTCCTATATACGCCTCAGGCCACGATGCGCTAAACCCTGAATCTATGAAAACCCTTCAGCCTCAGCCTGCAACCCGGAACTTCAAATGCCTAAAACCCAAACGCTGAAACTACATAATGCCGATAACCCTAGATTGCCTAGATCCTCGAGAGAGAGCCTAAGCCTCCGGGAGTATCTTATGGTCCATCTAGCTTGACTGGGTCTTTGGTAACCCTAAACCTTGAACTCCAAACCCTCAACCCTAATTTTAGTCCGCAAGGAGCCTTCCGTCAGTAACCAGTGCCTGAGCCAGGTATTCACCGATGTCTTGGTCGCCCATCGCCTTTCTCTCGCCATTGGTGAAACGGTGTCCCAGCTGTGCTTGGGGAGGCTTTAGGATTTGGGGTCTTTAGTTAGCTGGGAATGGAAAAGGAAATAGAAACTACTATAGGGTTTAGGGTGGGCATGAAGGAGTGGAAAAGGAAATAGAGACTACTACAATGGGTTGTATCGGGACTACTACAAAGATCCATTCCTTCATTCCTAACTCACCAAAGGCCGGTTTGGGGTCTTGAGATTTGGGGTCTGGATGTTTTTGAGCTTCAGAGATAAGGGTCTAGAGAGTTTGGGGTTTAAGGATAGGGCGCTGAGAGTTTGACCCGAGGGATCCAAGTTCCTGTATGAGTATGTCCATAGCTCTATATATATATATATTTATAGCTATATGTATAGATGTATATATACAGAGATTTTGGTATACATTACATATTGTATGAGCAGATATATCAGCATACAAACATATATATATATATATGTATATCTCTCTCTCTCTCTCAGGTACGCTGGTCGCACAGTATCCAGTTTGGAGACCTAAATGCAAGGACCCCGTGCACTTAGACCCTTCAGGCGGAAGTTGCGTACGCTTCAAAATCGAATCGCGGACTTTGGACATCCCAGATTCCAAAACTCAATTTGTCCTCACAATGCCTGGGACTGGCGTAATGTGTTGACCTGTGAGATCAGAATGAGATATTGCAGAGATGATCTCCCACATTTTCATATAAAGGTCATGATGAGTGCGATGCTTCCAACCAATATGGTCCCGCTTAAGTAGGTAGATTATGGGGGTATATGGGGATCTTGTTAAAATGTACCCAAAGCCATATTCTATCTACTTAAAGGGGACTATAAGGTTTCTCGGCTACGAGCATCGGGGTAGGGTCCAGCGTGGTGCACATGAGTGTAGGGCTTAGGGGACCCTACCTCATAGATGTTATAAGTTTTGGGTTTAGTGATCAGAGGGTTGAAGGCTTGGGATGTAGTAGTTAGGGGGCTTGACAGTGCCATAGTGGAAGGCTTTAAAGCTTGGGGTCGTGAGTGTGGATCCTCGGATTGAGGGAATCAACCCTCATATGAGCTGTAGTCTAAACTCCTTGAAGGTGGAGATACAGAGGAATGTATAGGGGAGTATTGTAGGGGTCATTCAGGGAGATACTAGGAGTTTAGACAACAGTTCATATAACCCCTACATAACCCTCTATGTAGCAGTTTACATTTCATTTTCCATTTTCTTTCGCATTTGTTTCTCCATCATTAAGGGGGATACTCGCGATAAGTCAGGGTGTAGAGGCGTCGTCTCCGGGATGTCAAGCTGTGCAGGACGTGTTGACGAAGTGCACAAAGTTTTTACCCCTAAACTTTAAACCTTAAACCCTCAAAAAAATGCGGGTCCAGGCTTTACTGCCTTTTTTTCCTGTCAGGAGTACTGCAAACAATCCTGCATCAATATGTGAGCAACTGTCAACATTTGCCTTATCAGGGCACCTTCAACAACAGTGGACATAGGGGTCCCTCTCGTAGTCTAGTATAGTCCATGTCCCAAACCCTGAACCCTGAACCCTAAACCTAAGACTATCTGGGATATATCAAGCCATGTAGGAAATGTTGACTGTAGCTCATGGAACCATCCATAGGGCTCCTATGAGCCGTGAACTCTCAAAGTAAACCCTAAACCCTAAAGCTGTTTTCACAGGTTTTCTGCAACTGCTATACTTGTTTTGGGGTCCAGGTAAATCTTGTCTAGCTTCTTTTCTTCAGCTTCTTTCTCTCCTGGAAAGGGATATCGGGCTAGTGCTTGCAGGCGGGAGATTTAGGGCTTTGTGGGTTGAGGCCTACCTTTGTTTGTGCACAGGGCCATGCTGCATCAAGAGCTTTGCAGGCTTAGATAAAGCGCGAATTACCCTTAGCTGACGTTCTGTAGTTGGTGATTGCGGGGAAACTACGCTGTAGGTATCTAATTGGGGGTCACGATTCCGAGTTTGAGGGTTGTGGATGGACAAGCGCGTCATTCGATATGAGACCTGGCAACTTGAGGGTGAATTCTGGCTGGGGCGTGGTCTAGGGTTTAGGGTTTAAGGCTTCGGGTGCGATGTCTTTGTGCTTTGAAACATTTCTTGGTGCGCTTGGAGCTCCTGCAACATTGCGGGTTTTTGGCAGTCTCAAGTTTTGAGACAACCCTTACCGTAAAAAAGCCCTAATACCACCAAACCCGAGGCTTTAAAACGTGGATAGTCCTGCGACCCTACACTCCAAGCTTAGAGTTTAGGATTGGGGGTTTAGGGTATAGTCCCTGAACCCCATGCCCGATAGTATAACCGTAGATACAATTGCCGCTCAAACCCTGAAGACAAAAAACAGTGGCATTGTTCCACATGAAGTGGGCGTCCAGGTCGTTCTGAGACACTACATCCGAACGACGACCTAGACCCTGAATGGTAGTTTCCCTGAACTTTTGGATCCCAATACCGACCCCAACATGATACAATACTCATTATGGGGACCTAAACCCAAAAAGGTACCCCTAACTCTGGGAATCCCCCCGAATCTTAACTCCCTAAACATTTCAAAGCTATGAAGCCCTCAGCCCTATATACCTCTCTTAGGGGGTACCCTTGAAGGGGTTATATAGGGGTTATGTAGGGTGTAGGGTGTACCCTAGAACAAGGGTTATAGTCTTTTGGATCTACATGCCTTACACAGCCCCTATGACAGATATGAATCCTAAACCCTCAACCCTAAACCCGAAACCCTGAAACCCTAAACCCTAAACCCCAAGCCCTAAACCCTAAACCCCAATCCCAACCTTTCCAGGTACCAAGCCATGATCCACGCATCTCGCGCCAACAGCACTTCTGGCTCTGAGAAGAACATTGAGGCCCTCGAGCCCTGAATGTGGGGAACCCTGAGGGTATATATTGGGGTTATATATATAGGGAAGAATGGAAAATAAAATGGAAACTACTATTTAGGGTTGAGGGTTTAGCCCTAAGGGTCTAAGTACCTAATAATCATATACTTACCTGAAATCTGTACTATAATTACCTATAATTACTATTACCCAAGACCCAAGTACCCAATTATTGGGTACTTGGACCCTTAGGGGAAGGGATTCTGCGAGAGCTTATAGAGTAAAAAGGAGATTTTTGAGATCGGGGTAAGAGTCAAGGCTTTGGGAGTTGATTTTTTTGTTTAGACTTTAGAGTCTTTGCCATGTCCTTCAGGGGGTGGGTCCAAGTGTGGTAAGTATTAGGGAACTCCTCAACCCTAAGCCCTAAACCGCGAGGCATGGGGAGGGCTAGGGAGGATAGGATCAGGGAGTGTCCGGGAATGCCAGATTTTCTACCCTTTCGAATCAGCCCCTTGCTGGGCTGCTATTAAGGAACTCATAGCCCCCCTTAAGTAGATAGAATATGGGGTATATGGAGATCTTAATACAATTATACCCAAAGCCAAACTCTATCTACTTAAGGGGAACTTGACTTAAGTCACTGTAATGAGGGAACCGTGTTTTTTCCCGTTTAGACTCATTACGGTGGCTTTGCTTAAGTCCCTTCCCGGCAAGCCAACTCAAGGACATGGTAATTCAGGCTTCAGGGCTGCAAGGTGTTCGGGATTGACACCACTTTGATTGATTCTGTTTCCATTTGCCGAACACCTCCACACTCCCTACCCAAGCAGGTGCCCAACATGTCCCGAAAAAATGTACAAGCCTGAATGACTCGGAAGGTCATTCTTGAGGCATGGGGCTTGTGCTCCGTTAGCAAAACTTTAAGGGTCCCAAGTTACTACAATGGGGGAACCCTGTTATGCATTATTAGCTTATATACCCACATGATGGTAACTAAATTTAAGTTCCTTAACCTGCAGTGTCCAAGTACCCACGAATCATATACTTACCCAACACCTGTGCCACAATTACTAGTACCAAAATCCAAGGAACGTAATCATTGGGCACATGGACGCTTTGGGAAGGAGCTTTCTTGCTCTTTCCAAAGGCTCTTTGAGCAGCTGTTAGGGCTCACCTAGAGAAACTTCATACTGCCAAAAAAGAAAAGCGACTGAACATGTTAGCTGCAGTACCCTTTATTAAGGGCACCTAGGTCTCGTCTAGGCAAGGCTTCAGTTTCCTAAGATGCTTCCTGTCAAATCCCCAGTAAGGGTCCGCATAATCTCCTCGTAATCTAGGGGTTTAGGGTTCAGGGTCCTTATACATGTATATATCCCTTGGGGTCCCTACAGCCCCCCAGAAAGTCCCATTCAGAGCAGGGTATTGACGTAGGGACGTGATCGAAAAGGTTTTTCTGAATACAGAAGTTAAGTTCATCCATTTGCTTTGGCTATGTGTATGTACCCCAGCAAACCTCCTGAACGTTGAATACCCTAAACCCTAAAGCATCTCCTGAATCATAATCTTTGAGCGCCTCTGCGTGCCGCAAGCGTGAAAACTTCAGCGCTCAATAGTTTAGGAGCTACCCTGCTTTTGAAGAGCTGTTTCGGAAGGCTTAGGCACCCTAAACCCTGAACTATGCGGAGAACGCTTTAGGGTCAAGGGCTTAGGGTCTGGTCATGCAGGTATTGAGGGTTTTAGGGTTTTAGAGTAGCTTACCCTGCCCAAGAAGATAGGTTACTGGGTAGATGTTAAGAAAGCTTTTTAGAATGACTGTAATAAGGAAACCCATTTTTTACGATCTACCCAGAATACGGTGACTAGAGTTAAGTTCCTTAACAGCCACACAGATTACAGTACATATTGGGGAAGTGTGATAGAGCCTGGCTGGTAGGGTAGGACAGGCATATATGGCCCTGACAGTATCTATCTTCCTTCATCCTGTACCCTAAGCCCTAAACTTCGGGTTTGGGGTTTAGGGTTCAGGGCTTCCTGTACCCTACCCCCAAACTCACCTGAACTCTAGCAGCTTTAGGTCTTCAGCGGCTGTAGGAGCGTACATGGTCACGAGTCGACTTGCCGACGCTGTGCCGTGCTGTCCATGAGGTGCTAGAAAGACTTGTCATCGTTTTATGCTTCCACGCAAAGTCGTAAACTCCCCAAAGCCTTCTCTTCCCAAATGTGAAGGTGGTTTATTGATCAACTTTAGAGTAACACGCGTCAGCAGGCTCACTACGATCTGTCCAACGAGATGTTCGGCCTCTTCCTGAGCAATGATATGACCTACTCCGCCGGCATCTTTGATAAGGACGTGCTTGGTGGTTTAGCTTACTGGCTATTGGTAGGGAGTGGGGAAGAGATCCCTATAGTAGCCATGCCATTATATGTGGTAACCATGTTGTTTTTCCACAGGTCAGGTGTCTTGAAGCGTCATGCCGGGATACAGGGATTGGATTCTGCAGGGATTCTACACGACTCGGCTAGACTACGCTAAGCCCGAAAGCCCTCAACCTTAATTCCGTGAAAAGTGGCTGCGTTAAAACACTTTTGGCGCCTGGTATTCGGTTGTTGCTGATGGGTAGAGCCTGAGAAGCCAGGGCTTTGATAGAGTTTTGAGACCCTACACTCTGAACCCTCAACCCTGATACCCAAAGCCTATGAACCCTAAATCCTGAACCCTGAACCCTAAACCCCTCAAATCCAAAACTGCCACCAACAAATTCTGCTCCAAGCTTTTGGGAGTGACGTATGTTTCCCAGAGGGTTCAAGGACCCAGTAATCAGGTACTTGGGAGTTGGGTGATAGCAGCTCTGGTTCAGTTTATGGACACCCTAAACCTTGAACCCTAAAAAGTATGTTACGTACTTGGACCCTTAGAGCTCGCTTTTTTCAACTTCTGGTAAGCAACCAAGACCATTTAACATCTTGATTTCGATGCATCTTGCACTTCAAGGGTTTGGCGCCCTGCCCTAAACCCTGACCCTAAACCCTTGAACTCTCGCAGGGCCTAACTTGGGAGTGTTGAGGGCTCAGGGTTTTGGATAGGGTTTACGCATTAGGCCGGCGTTCTAGGGTTTGGGGTTGAGGATTGAAAAGCCCTTCTACTCAGAAGTAAGCCCCCAACCCTAGTGTCGTCTTGTGGCTATTTCCAAGACAGTATGAATAGTCAAAACACGCAGAACTAGAGAGCTCCAGAACAAGACTCTTCACGGAAATGCTGATGCTAGCTGTCTGACCTTCTACAATGGTACGAAGGCTCCCTCCTCTACTATCGTCGACCGGAAGAGGCTCTGCGACAAATCCAAGGGCTTCATGGGCTGAGCGTCCTTTTTGCTGATGGATTCAGCAACTACTGCCCGCATCGGGAGGCCTGGGCATGGCAACAGGCCAACAATGTCCAGGCGTGTCTAGAGGAGCCCGCCGCTGAAGAGCCTGAAGCAGCGAAACCACCCTCGACAGAAGACCAGATAGTAGTATCCGTTCTGACAAGTCTTGTCCGTTCGGGTTGGAAAAAAAGCACCTAACCTCGACCCTTTGCAAACGAAAGTTGAATCCCCCCCAAAAAAGGTCCTGGCAGGATAATTGTCCTTTGCAGAGGACGTTGCAGGGGGTTGGTGGGACTGGGGCAAGGTAAACGCTTGGCGTTGAATCTTCAAAGCAGAAACCTCAACTAGAAAACGTGGAGTCCGAAACTCCTATATCTAATCTAAGATATCCAAGCCTTCAACCCAACCCACCCGCCAAGAAAAACACACACACACACACGCGCGCACACACACACCCCCGCACACACACACGCACACACACACACACACACACACCCGCGCACACACACCCGCGCACACACACCCGCACACACACACACACACACACACACTTGTGCAATCCTCCCTCTGGACTGATGGGGAAATCTCGTTATTCAGTCTTCGTCAACACAGAGGAGTAGGATCTCAAGAGGATTCAGGCTCAGCCTATGGCTTACCTCTTGCCATGTGTGTAAATTTCTTGCATATCTGG
>CAJNIZ010009191.1:0-14438 GCA_905231905.1 Symbiodinium pilosum
TATCTCCTTGATTTCCTAGATTTCGGTTGTCTTGGAATGGTTTACACCAATAAATCTCCACCCATACAAACCATTCCCAACCCTGAGTGCAATTTTATTTGGGTTTCATGCGATTGTAGATTCTAAATCGTATTATTTGGATTCTAATTAGGCTTGCATTAGATTTCAATTGCGTTCTACTTAAATGTCGATCGGATGTTAATTCGATGTTAATTAGATTTTAAACAGAACTTAAGTAGATTTTAATTGGCTTGATTACGGTCTTGCTCGATTTCAATTAAGCTGGTTTTAATGGATTTTATTCCGATTTTGATTAGATTTACTCGTGTTTTTTGTTCAAGCTAAGCGATTGTTTATTTGGTTTTAATTAGGATTTCGATCGGATCCTATTACATACTACTGTACCCCTTTCATATTCCGGTCCCACGATGGATAACCCCCTTAACATTAGATACGGTTCGGAAAAGATACACTAGAGGGTGGAACCCCTTGAATATTAGGGGGAAAGGATTGCTACTATTTTGCAACTGCAACCTTCTACTATGCTGGCTGCTGCTGTTCCGAGAGGCACCAAAACGGATGCCCTCCGCCCCGAGCAGCGCACCGCCGCCTGCTGCCACCTTTCAAGCTGGTCGGGATCTTAGACGTTCATGGGATTTCATGGGGTTACATATTGGGGTAATGGAAAAGAAAATGGAAACTACTCTTTTGGGTTTAGGGCTTAGAATTTAGGATTTAGGATTAGTGGATCTTAGAGGTTCATGGGATGTCATGGGTAGTCCTGACTATGGCTAGAAGTACCCTCAAACATGCGCATGATTCTATTTAAGGCCTGTACCCGTGAGCCTTGACAGGGGCTCCGGGGAAGTGAGATGAGCAAAGGATTTTACCAGGGAGGGCGGGCCGCAGGATTCTGTTCGCTCTTACCACTCCCAGCGAAGAGACTCTGAATCGTTCTGTTGAGGCTCTCAAGGTGATGGATTCAAGTAGCGCGTGGCACTCTGCATGCCATCGTTCTCAACGTGTGGAACACGGGATGGTGGTTTCAGACAGCTCTAAGAGACTCAGCTCCAAATCCCCTATATCACCAGCAACCACCTCACACCTCGACCTCGCTGAAATTAAATAGGTTTTTGGAATTCCCGATCTTACGCCGTGTCAATGAATCATGTAGGGTTTCAGGGTTTATGGTCTCGGGGTCTCATTTTGGAGAAGCCACTAGCCATCGAGGTGTTTTCGTCCCCCCTGCGGGGAACATGGGTGCCTGGCCGGCAGGCCATGAACCACCAAGGCGGAACCCTGCAGATAACTACAGTTGTGATAATGGTAATAATGTTTCATATGAGGTTTACTGTAGCTTTCTTTCTTGGTCGGACTATGACTATGTGGCCAGTTCTCCAATGATTAAGAGGCTGCTTGTAGGAGTGCCGTGTCAATGGGAAGGAGCGGAAGACGACTAGTTATGGTTCGTGTTCAGGTGTCCCATGCGCACACCATTCTTCACAATTTGTTGAAGCGTTGCAACCCCTCTGCTGTCTCCAGATTGTGCGTCTCAGTGTAGACAACGTGTTTTCTGCCAGGCCTCTGACCAGACGCCCCTCTTATTTTGTGGGACATGTTATGGGGTCTGAGTTGTATGAAACCTCAGCCGCCACGTCCAGAAGCAAGCACCGGCTTTGCGTGCCAGGCCCGATGTAGGACCTGAGCTGGCCTCAGCTGTTCTTCAAGGGATGCAGCCATTTGTTTAGGTCGACAAAAGCTGCGTGCCTCCTGACCTGCCGTCTTCTTTTCTCAAATTTGCGCGCAAGGCATTGCCACTTTCAGATTTGCCCCTTCACCATGCGGTAAAACTGTACCGCATGGTTTAACCGTCAGCTATTAAAGTGTTAATGGGGCCAGCAAAACCTCCAAATGACCTCCTATATGACTTCTGACTCATCTGATTGTCGCTTGTCCGAGCTGCCCGAATGTCAGGGGTTAGCAACATGTCAGCATGCTGAGGCCTTCCCGGGTTGGTTCGCACCCGGCCAGCAAGCAGGCACCACCGGTCAGATCTTTTGTGAAGGCCAAGCCAACTCAACCATAAATGTGTACAGCAGAGGCTGTGACTGTGACGCCAACCCCAAAGCCATGAAGCCTGAACTAAAGCCCCAGACAAAGCAGAATCCAAAGTCGTAAGCGCAACATAATCGTTGCTTTAGTCCAGGCATGGTGCCTCCGCCGTTCCCCTGCGGCTATCCTGGCCAGGCCTCGGCCAACTCGCATGCGGAACCATGTGGTAACCTTCAATATAGGGAGAAGAAAGCTGAAGAGTCCTGCGTAAATTGCTGATGAGAGAGACGGTTCATTCACGCCACCTAAGTAGGGAGATGCCTTTTGTTAGTCAAAGTCCTTGGTTCGACTTGACTTTCATATTTTGATGACCTTAAGCCGCCAGGGTGACCCGGGCATGCGCCCGGCCCCTCACACGCAGGCCCGCCTTTGCAGTTGGGGTCTGTGCCGTCGAAGTCTAGATCTGAGGCAGCAAGAACAGAAGCCGCAGACGATGGACTCATGCCAAGGGTTGGCCTGCAAGAGCGTTCTTCTAGCTTTTCCTTTGCAAGCTTGCACTTTCCTGATTCATAGTCGGCGCAAAGCTTCTAAATTCCCCAGCTGCAAGTTCACGCCCCTGACAGTGCAGGGGGCGCCAATGGGCCCAAGCCAAGCCGGCGAGTCTGCAAACAGGCAGCTTGGGCCAAATGCAGAGACGTGAATGGCTTTGGTGGGCAATCTCTCAAAGTCTCTGGTGTGGTAGCATTATCTACCCGACTATGCAGGTAGGGGGCACTACGGACATACAGAGAGAAAGTTGCCAGCGGTTAGCCTATGAAGCAGTGCTTCAGAGCCAAATTGGACCCAACGGAGAGTTGTAGTCTGGTTTCTTTTCATTCTCCGGAGAAGCTTGGCACTGCAACAAGGACTCTTGCCCTCAACGGGACGCATGTGGGGTTCCATGTTCTTTTGGGGGACACAAGGTACCAGCCCTTGCCTGCAGGCCGAATGCAGAGTCTCAAGCAGCGGACACTGGGGCGTGACCTGGACAGCAACTTGAAGGGTAGGGAAAGATCAGAGAGAGGGGATTGTATAGAGAATAGAGATTCAAGAAAGAGTGTATTGGGGTGTTGAAGGAGATCGGATACTGAGCAAGCCTTGGCGTGATGTTGGCCCTGTACTGTTGGCAGGGGCCAAATAAGACTGGATGACCCCTCGATTCTGTAGAGCCCCATTCAGGCGAGGTGAGAACAAGGTGGTCTACTCCGTCAAGAACACCTTCCTCCACATTGACGAGCCGGAAGAGCAGGAGTTACACCACGGGATTTGATTGAGGTGCAACTTCAGGTTTCTCCATCCAACTATCAAAATGCCCGTTGTTGTGACGTATCAGATCTCGCTCCAAGCTGGGCCGCGGCGTCTGCGACGAGTCTACCTCCCAGATTCCTGTCACCTGCTGCCTTTCCTAGCAGGAGGAAGATCCGCTCCAGTCTTCCTCAGGGCCCTGGGCATCGGAGGCTGGCTTTTGGCTGGCTTGTGCAGAGACTTGAGAGGCTTCAGCTCAGACTTTGGTGGGGTTGTGTTGGGTTTCTTGCAAGTCAGTTAGCAGTGCTCCCTTTGCAGGAAGGGCTGGGGCCGCCACTCCAGTTCTTGCCCAAGGACAGGTCGGGATGGTTCAAAAGGCCAATCTCATGAGAGTAGTATTTGATATGGGGACTAAACTGCTGTTTCTACGGAAAGCCATCCAAGTCTCAAAGAGACGCGCAATGTCCTGTTGGACTGTAAACCCGTGTAGAGCAAAATAATATCCTCCTTGAGGGGTACTGTTTTTCCAATCTTCTGAGCCCCCAAATCTCCTCAGCAGGCTAGTTCCGGTGCTCCCAGTTCAGTGAGGCGCCAGCAGATCTACCTAAAGCGAGACGCATAGACTCTCAAGGCCTCAGCAATTACACATTCGAGCACAGGCTTCAGAGGTCAGGATGAAGTCAATAACCCAAGCTCATGTCAGGTTATCAGCCTTGCGCAAGCATGACAACATCATGCCAGGTGTTGCTTGAGAGATTGTCTCACGACGGTGAGCAGGGCTGCACTCCCTGAGGGCCTTTGAACTCCCAGTTCTGGTAGGAGACATGTGATATAAGTGGGATTGTAGAAGGCTGAAGATTGGTACTGAGCTGGCCGAAGTACACAGGACCCGTGTCCTGGCTCTGGCTACTCAGAACTGCCCATGCCCCTTGCCACTCTCTAGGATCGTTTCTTCAGGGGTTCGATGCCTACAGTGAGGGCCCTAATAGTTTTGAAAATGTGCAGATTCGACGCATACCCAAACGGATAGTTCCGAAGGACATCGAGCTGACTGAGCTGCAAGCCTTCCGTGCAGACTACATGAAGTTTCGCGCGGGGCAGGCGAGGGTTGAGAGTTGGGAACGCAGGATTCGTGGGTTACTCTCTTCGTGATGATCAGAATGGGCCAGATGAATGGTAAGAACCAAGGTAGTTAGGTTTATGGGGTTACACGAGTAACAAATAAGCAGGAACAATCCCGAGCACTGAGACTTTGACTCAGCTGTGGTCAACAACGCCATTGATCATGCCTCCAATCATCGTGTACGATGATGGAGACAGCATCAATATATTTGTTGTCACAGGAGCCAGCATTCAATCTCAAAAATGTCCTCATCAGGTGATGTTGGGCAGTCAGAATCCCGCGCGTCTGTAGTCCCTTGGAAGCGAGTACCCGAGATAATGAGCAAACGTCCGCGCCGAGACACAGGGTTGGAGAGGAGTTGGACCTTAGCATGGCACCGGGTAGAGTTCAGGCATGTGTGTGCTCGGGCTGCAAATCGCCCCCTCCTCCCGAGGGATGACCTTCCCCTGCCCTGGGAATCGCGATCCTGACCAAAGAGGCATATTTCACCTCCGCCAGAGGAAGGCCCAGCAAACCGCATACCCCACTCCCCTATACACCTTTGCGACTTTGAAGCTTCAGACCCTCGCGAAAAAGATTGCTGCGCTCTTGGAGGCCACAGGCGCCCGCGGCGAGATCCAAGATGTTCCAGAGGCCTAAGGGGCTTCTGGGTTTTAGGGTTTGCTTTTGGGTCGATACATTGCTCCTTGTTGGAGCTGTGCAGTGTCCGAAAGCGCACAGTATGCGAGCTCGATATCATGAAAGTTCAAGTTCTTGCTTGCAGCTCGAACTTCGATGCAGAGACTTCCATCCCCCCATGTACAAGAACTCCCCTAAGATGGGAGCGCAACTTTGACCCATCTCCATCAGTTGTGACTGTTATGACTTTTCAAAACTCAAGCCTAGACTCGGAATGGTAGCCCTCAATGATCCCCGAAGCCTATGGTGGCAGGTTCCTCTGGCCTCAGAGTCTACGGTCGGCGCACTCGATCTTCAGCAGACCGGGCCGGGATCTTCAGGGTGAAGGTTGAGGAAAAGGCTCTAGGCATCATGATTCGGAAGGGCTTTCAAGGGAGTACAGTACCATCAGTCGAGCACTTACTCGCAGAAACCTTTCTGAAGCATTGGAAGGGAAGTCTTCGTGTATGGTGCGGTGGTATAGGTACTTGTTGACACGTTTTTTCAATGTGTGGCTCGGTCCAAGATCCAAACTTCCGAGAGCGTACATTCCCCTCCAGCTTGCAGTCCGTAGTGCGTGCACCTGACAGGCAGTATCCCATGAACGCCTTTGCTGGCCAGCAGATGCTTGGGGCTCTGGAGCGGGTGAGGCGTGAACGCAGTGCTATCAATGTTTATTGCTACCATTCCTATGTCTTATCATTTTTAGCATCTCATCCTTTACATAAACTCGCAGCTGCACTCAGAGTGCTCATGCCAAAGAACCTGTAGTGACTTTGACACTTTTCAGTTTCAGCGTTATGGCTGACAAACGACCAAGCAAGCTTGCGCCAGCCCAGGCCGGAAAGGTGACAACTTTGGCAAGCACCTCAGCAGTCGGAAAGGTCGCCATTGCGATCAGATCGTCTTATGCATGAGCTGACCAGAAGGTCAACCGCACACATCCCTAAAGGGAACGCCACGCTTACAAAAATTTGAGATGGCTATGAAGAAGCCGTGCAGACCTCTGAGATGGGTGTGGACGTACATTGTGAACCAGAGCTTGTACTGCTCAGGGTTCCGGATATCGGGAGTCTACGAGCTACAAAGTAGTACGAAAGACTCCTAATGCGTTGCTATGCTCTCATGGGCAGATGAGGTTTGACCTGCTTCGCCAACTGAGCAGGCCGCTTTTGCTGAGTAGGATGTAGGGTTGTAGATGCAGATGGAATCTTGCTTGCAGGCTGAAAGGCTCTCCAACTTCAGCCCAGCACCTGAACACAAGAACGCCCCCCCAGACTATAAACCCATCTCATGAAGCCGGAGCTGGGCGAACGACTTATGCAGGCTCGGTCCATATAGGCCGGAACTCGAAGTCGCTTGTACAGAGCGCGGCTGGCTTTTCGAGCCAACTTGTCAGCTGCAACCAGGCATGTGAACCGAGGGGATGTGCATCCATCAAAGCGCAAAGCCAGTGCGCAGTTAGGTTGGAAAGATATGTGGGGAATGCGCTCCCTTTGCAGAAGTCAGTACGGATCTTCTAGCAGCAGATGTGGGTCGTGCCCAGCCGCCAGGTTCGCATTTTCTAAAGTTGGCAAGTTTGCCCTTTCATTTTCAGAAGAACTGATCCTGTTGCCCTTCAGCAACTTGCCACTAGCGATGGACTCAGTTTCACCCCTGCCCTGCTCAAAAGTTGCGCAGTCAAGCAGGGCACACGTTGCAATCCGCACTGTATTTCTTGCTATCAGCCTAAGGGGGCTGGCTGTGAGAACCCAAGTGGCAGTTAGGGCGGATGCGCATCGTTGATTACGATTTTCCTCGAGGGCTCTGACATCTCTGGCCACGGACAACACAGACCCAGAGCCATGATGCGAGTGCCATGAGGCAATAGAGGAAAAAAAAGAGCCGCAACTGTAAGAACCAGTATGCTCAGCCAAGTCGACGAGGTAAGCTGCGTGTGCTGAAACTTTCTGCGTTTGCTTCAACAGCGCTGAGCTGACTGCGAGATACTGCGAGGTACAGCGGTGTGGGAAGACCAGCGGCGGATGCCGAAAACAAGTCCCTGCAACGTGCCTGAGTCAGAACATGCCTGGTCTGCCGCAGACAAGTTTGATGCAGTTGTGCCTGCCTGCAAGCACGTATCCGGATGCAGCCTTGCACGCCATGCTGTCGAGAGATTTCCAATACACCTCCAAGGCTGAATTGGTGGATCAGTCATAGAGCCAGGACATGCTCGAGCCTAAGGAAGGAGATCAATCAGGTTTGAAGCCATCAGTATACAAACAGAGCCCACACGGCCTTTGCCACCTGAGCCATGGCAGACAATCTCGCGCCTGTCACCGTGCGGGTCCTACTTCGGAGTGAACCATTATAGGGTCTGCATGTCAGTGTTGCAACGTTCATGGTTGCCTACGGAGTTAGTTGGCATAGCTGTTTGCGACGGCGGCCAGTGTTTGCTCTCCAGTGCTTCATTTCGGCGATGATCCTGCCACCGACCATACAGTACCTGCCACATCTTGCCATATTGGTGATGAGGCTTTTGCAACAAGCCGGCGGCACCAGTTGATAGTCATCTCATGCTACACGCGTCTGGGCCTCAAAAGAGGTTAGCTTGCAGTTCTTTGACCTGGCGAGAGAAAACCGCAGTGAGGTTTTGATAACCTAGCACATGGTCCCCGGGGGAGAGAGGCCAAGAAGAGGCACCTATGGGGTCAAGTCTGTGTGCTCTGCAATCGATCGACAAGAAGCTCAAGCTGAGTAGCAGATCGCTTGCTTGCTTTTAGCTCAGCTGGTGTAGAACTTCGTCGTTTCCGAAGTTGGCTGATATGAAAGCCGTTCCCTACTTTCAGCCAACAGTTCGAGCTCAGTCCATCAAACCAAAGCAAGACGCGATGCGGAAGTCTGCTCAGCAAGGCAACTCCAGCAGCAGCGACACGCAAGGAGAAAACGTGTAGGCCACGAAGGCAGAGTAGAAAGTCACCACCAACCTGGCCACCGCAAAGCTGCCTATGTCAAAGTTTTAGCTCAGATTGCCTTGACAACCACGTGCCTGGACGAAGCAAACTGTCGCGGGCGGCACCTGTGCAGCTGCCACCATAAAGGATCGTCAGCCAGCTAGTGAAGGCGAGACGCGCCAGTGGATCGGGAGTCGTTGGGAGCGGCCCAGGCCACCACCTTCCAGTGGACGATTCGCGACCTGGTTATAGTGGGTTGACGTCCACTCTAAATCTGGAATCCAAGCCCAAAGGCCGAGCGAGTAGGGAGAAACTGCCAAGGAAGGCCTGAGCTTCCAGTTCGCTTCAGCCATTCGTCTTGCAGATACGAGCGTTCCGAATCCTGCCATCTCAACTACCTAAGTGTTGCTGCTGGCTGCTGGTGCTGTGACTTCTCGTCCTCCTGGTCCTCATGCTGATGCTGCTGTTACTGCCACTGCAAGCATTTTTTGGGCGTCCGTATATTGGGGTCTATATTGGGTTTGCCTGGGGTTTCTTTAAGAATTCGCTGCTTCGCTGCAGTCTCTACACCTTCTGGATGGACACCAGCGATGGCCAGCTTGTGCTGCTGTCTGTTGTCAAGGCCTGACTGTTGTGACACTAGCAATGAAAGCTGTTATAATAAAGCAGTGACAGGGTCAATGTCTGTTTTTGTATCAGCAGTTGCGCTCTTGCAAGCCTGTGCTTTGTTAGAAGTCAGCACTGCGCAGGAAGACTGCATGAACCCTGCCTTCTCTCGCTGGCATCCGAGGCAGTTTGCACTAAGCTTCGATGCGTTGCCCATGGGCCCGTGAGTTATATGCGGGTACCCAGCTTTCAACCAAGAGTCATGGCAAGACAAACTCCGCAAGCAACATTGCAAGGCTTAACGTCATGTACACCTGCCGCGCGCTGAGAGCTCTTCTGCCAAGAGCTGCAGCTTGAGAGCCTGTATCACAGTGAGTGAGTGGGATTTTCTCGAACAAGTGGTGAGAGGAACATGACGCCTAATTCAAGTAGATTGCATCAGTTTGACAACGGGACACTCAGATGAGTGGAGCCAAAGGGCAGCATCACTTGCGGCGATTGGCAGGCACGGAGTCGGTATCCGAGAATGGTCAGATTGACACTTGGAGTGCAAGGGGCCCAGGACAGGTCTAGAGTGCAAGTTACATGACGCGCTTGAGCTTCAGTCTTGCAACATGCGGGTTTCGTGCAAGCATGGCCATGTCTCACGAAACAGCATTGCGAGGCATAGTCCCCGAGCTCAGCCACGACAAAGTCCTTGCATTTGACCACTCCAATAGTTGTCATCGCCCTTCGCCGGGCTGTCTGTGTCAGTGCGGAGGAAGTGCTGCAGCGGAGTCATCATGGGTTGGGGCCTTGGGAAGGGGATGACAAGGAGCCTGGGCATCAGAGTTCCTGGGTCCATCAGGGGACGAAATGAACGAGCAAGGACGCGGGTGGGTGATGCGCTGGGTAGTTGAGGGGCAACAGGGTGTTCCTTGGGCGCCTTTCGGCAGGGCCGACGCGATCATGATGCGCACCCACACGGTTTCTGTACAGCATTTTCATGGGCTTCCGGCTAACTCAAACACGACAAACGGGTGAAGCTACAAGCTGCGGCAGTGCCATGCTGGTCTCCTTTCCAGATTTCGTGCTAGGTCGACCCCAAGACTGGTCAGCTCTGCAACATTGGCAACTTCGATGCGTGGAGCACAGCTACAGAGTGGGAGAACCATGTTGCAGAAGCACAGCTGGCTACCTAGGGGTCCCAAGTCTACTTCTGAGCCAGGACCTGGCCATCTCTAAGTCATATTCTATTAGTATTGAACCATGTGTCTGGCACCAAGGCTGGGGGAACTTCAACCTGCTACATTACCCTGGACAAGGCCGCCATATGTCGGACGCGCGATGTATATGATTGGCCTGCACATATTTCACATGTGCAGTAGAACATCTGGCCGACACTTCGATGCCCCCCTTTACTCCCAGAGGCAGGTGTCCCCTAAACCCTATATCCCTAAACATACCTCCATTATGCCTTCTCGCTTGAGCTCACTGCCCAAACACATGTTAGTATGTTCAGGGTTGGTATGTTGCTCGAAGAACGTCGCTCATTCAAGGAAGACGGCTGTTGCGAGTTTAGGGTTTGGGGGTCGTTCAGGGTTTCGGGCCAGGAGGACCCTTGCAATAAAGCTGATTCAAGAAATGGTAGCCCCAATACATCCCAATACCCATGGGAAGTGTGCACAATGTTTCAGATGCTTGAGGCGGGAACTCATGTGATACCGACGGACTGGGGTGAAATCTCTTATGAGGTAGGGTTGGGGGTCAAGCAGGGTGCAGTGGACTTGGAAAAGTTGCTTGGGTGGTGGATCTCATATTGCGACAGATGAAGGGTACCAGCATGGATGATGATGCCAGGGTGGCATACATTGTACATGGATGATCGGGTCTGACGGAGCAGCGCAACAGCCATGTTGCAAAAGCAACGACTCTATATACAACACGAAATGAGAGCGTGGGGGTTACGCAATGTTACGCATCAACCTTGAGAGGAGCTCATTTGCTTGTTTTGGAGAAGTTGGCGCAAAGCACATTATGCAGCAGGGACACACACTCCATGCGCAGGCCAAGGGGACCGCTGATTCTGATAGGGTTGCCCATTGGTCCCAGGCGGAAATCCTGGGGGCCTTGATGGAGAGAGCTAGAAAATCCTTTCGACCCAGATGGTAAAATCCTACACTCCAGAGTGCAAATGGCACGCAAAATTCGGATGCTGTGCAGAGTCTGCTTTGGAAGTATGTCATGGGTAATTGGCACATTGCATCCCAGTTGAAAATGCTGAGTCTGCTGCACATGGAGTTTGTCATCAGCGTGTTGGGATGGAGAAGGGGTGATGGCGAATCCTTTGTGGAGTACCGGCAAGGAACGTATAGAGGTGCTAGGCAAACCCTACACAAACGGAGTAACGGGGTAAGGAGCGGTGGAGTTCGACGATGGTGAGGCTCAGCTAGAGGTATATGGACATGTGCCAAAACGATTGGCTTTTAACAGGGCTGTTCACCCACCTTCGTTACATACACCGTTGCATAGGGTATGTAACAGAGGCGGAGTTATTCGACATGCCCAAAGATTTTTGTCTTGCGGAAGACGTGAATGCTGCGCGACAAGGGGCAGGCTGCAGGCTGGCAAGTCAAGGGGTATGTAGCGCGGAACGCGACAAGCTTCTTTCCGGCACTTGGTCACAGGGCCATGCATGGGCAGTCAGACAACCCGGGGTGTGCAGTGGTAATGTCGACCTTCCCGACTTGAAGGTGGTGGAGACAACAACAGGGGCTGAGCAGGAGAGAGAGACACAAACGCAGGCATTTCCCAAATTTATAGCGTGAGATCGAGGAGAGCACGGAGGGCTATGGATCGGCAGTATTGGGCCAGCAACGAGGGGCTCTGGCCAGAACGTGCAATGGTCCAGCAGTAGTCAGTTTGCCCTTGATTGTTGTTGGTGAAAGTTGTGTGGGCATGCGTGGCATGAGCTTTGAACACGAAATGTGCTCGGCATGAAATCTGGATGCCTTCTGCAGCTGTTGATTCGACAAGCTTTGAATCAACTGCGAGTGCTTACCATAGGTAGCCTCGACAACCTCCTCTTCATTTTCCAAAGAATCGTCTGAACACGGATGGCTGATGACAGAATGCAGCAACCCCCTTGCAGGACTCGTCCGGCGACAACTACACCCTAGCAAAGAGAAGAAACAGACCCTCATCGAATGCAGTCGCACATAGGTGCAGTTGATCTTGAAGGAGCCCCGATCCGATTGACATCATGGCCAACTACTGCACCACTGCAGATGCTGCAACAAGCGCGGGAAACGAAGAACCGCCTAAAGACCCTGGAACACATGTTTCAGCGCATCGGGAAGGGCTAGAGCCGACGTGGATTTTGGGTACCGAGGCTTGGGTGAAATTGACGGGCAAAGAACAACGATCTGGGGAGAGGAAGCCGATGTCAAGGGCTGGCCAACTTCTGCGTCATTGAGGGGGCATCAACGCGGAAGAGAAGAAGAACCAGCGGAGCCCCTTGAAGTACGAGATTCGGCATACGGCGGGGGGTTTCAAAGGCGAGCACCGCTGGACGACGGAAGAAAAACCAATGAGGAGAGTGAAAGCTTCACAGCCAGGGCAAAGGATAACAAAGATTCTACGAGGGTGAGGGGATTGGCCAACTACTGCGGCGAACAGGCGGGAAGAGAAACACCTGCTGACAGCCTTGGAGTACGAGGTTCACAACACTGCGGAGGTCCACTGATGAAGGTGCCGGCCTTTGAAACGGCAGAACCGCCAGATGAGAGCTTGAGTAAAGAGGGAGTTGTGGGCGGAAAAACAGTGGAAGCTGAACTGAACAGGCCTCAGTGCAAAGGGAAGGGGCGTGGCCAGTTATTGCAAAGTTGTGGAGGCACCAATGAGTTGAAAGAGCAGCAGCTGTAGATGACGCAAATACGATGGGGTTGAGAACTACAACAAGGGCACGGGAGCCTCAACTTGCAGGACAGCATGCTCCAGCGGGACAGCACGGATTACACGACCCGCGGCTATCATATTAGGATAAAACATCGAAAGACGAAGGGGGGCACAAACATAGAATGGAAGATGGACGAAAGGAATAGACCATGGAGGCAGCACAGTCGGCGTGATAGAAAAGAAGGAAGGAGCAGAAGTCGGGACTATCAAAGGGAAGAAGAAAGAAGAGAGCCTAAAAATGAGCCGGCTTCCAGTTCGACACTTGGACGCCCTGTGAACATGAACATCATCCTCCAAGACAGCGGCCACGGGTCATGCATAACCCTCTGGCGAGATCCCCTCGGAGGGGATCGGTGTTGCTGTGGGGAGAAATCCTTTTTTGTCTAGGGGGAGAACAAGCTGAATGTGATCAACTACCAGGGGCGGTGGTGGACGCAGGAGTCAAAGTAGCGCCGCCGGCAATTGCAGCGAGAATCAGGCAAGTGATGAGGAGGGTGACTCAGACAGGGACGATCCGAATGGCCGCTGGTTTGCAGGCATACCTTTCGGTCTTGGGCATGGAGCTGGTGGTGGCAGTGAATGACGCAGTACAAAGGGCTCAGAATGGTGAAAGAGCCTTTTGGCCGGATGACACGACGGTGTCAATGCAACAAGGAAGGCCCAGAGGGCGAGATGATGGAGATGATGAGGAAGAAGAGAGGGCGGCCAAGAGACCCTGTGAGGCGAAGGGGCGTCAGACGGAAATGTGCAGGAGCTGCTCATGGGGTGGCGCCGTTGAAAAAACCGGGGCTCGAGGAAGGGACGGGAGCGGCCACTAGTGAGAAGGATCAATTGAAGTCTGAGGCATGCGAGAAGAGTAATTGCGAGGTTGCCGTGGCAGTTCCTGCTTGTGAATTTGGCCCTGTGGTGTCAGAAGTGTCATGGGACGAAGCCGTCATGGCCAGCAGTGATGATGGGGTTCAGGGCTGGTTGCGACTGAGGGTTTGGAGGGTGTGGATGTGAACGAGGGCCCGGAGGGTGCCGTTGCGGTGAGCTGTATTGATCCCGACAGTAGAGTGTAACGTGGACAAGGAGTGTGACGCCACCTTCTGAAACCAGGGTTGGCTGAAGTGTTCTGAGTTGGGGGCAAGATCCCCGTTTCGTGCCTGGCAGACATTAAAAATCCGAGGGGATGAAAAAAAACCCGAAGTCTTAAACTACTGGGTCTAAGCAAGAACCTTTTGCTCAGCGAGCGGACGTAAAAGCTCGAAAGGGCTGCAAAACATGTAGACTCTAGACCCCGAGCCTTGCAGAAGTGTTTTCGGACCTTGGTGGCGCAAGGCCTGCGAGAACATGCTGGTGGTTAACTACTGGAATGCCACTTGGCTGGACTAATCCCCTCCCCGTAATATTAAACCCACCCTGCCCCTAATTTCAATTTGTGCATTGTGGTTTTTTTTATATTATGCTATAGTGGTGAAGATTTAATGCCAGAGGGGAGTGGGGTCGTTGAATATTAGGGGCGAGGGGATTAGAACTTAATCGCCTAAACTTAAGAACGCTAGGAAAACTCCTTTGGATTATCTAATGGGATCGGGGGCTTCCACAATTAGACTTGCAAAGGAGTTTGTACGGCCTATGTAGGGTTGTATAGTGTCATTGTTGCATGCAGGGTTTCGGGTGGCCCCAAATCAACCAACTTACCGGCATGCTGTTAATCAGCTATTAGCTTAATTATTTGCGATAAAATGGGTATATAGTAATTATGAAAAGCACTTGGGCTCAAGATGATTCATGAGTTACTCTATGATCATCACTAGTAATGTTGGACCCGCTTTAGTGCGTACGCCCCCCCCCCCCTCCCCCCC